>CAUYQV010114157.1:0-26272 GCA_963574575.1 Galagoides demidoff | reverse complement strand
TTTTTGGTTGCAGCCATCATTGTTGTTTGGTGGGCCTGGGCTGGGGATTCGAACCCGCCACCTTAGGTGTATGTGGCTGACGTCTTAGCCGATTGAGCCGCAGGCGCCGAGCCTCTTAGCCAGACTCTTAACAGTGGTTATTTCCTTTCCGTCATCATGCACACTGCTGCCAAATATTTGCCTCAATTATAAAGCTTTCTTAGTGGCACTGTTTCCTCAAGAAGATCCATGCAGTAAAGCACAATCTGAACCTCACTATGTAAGCTTCGCATGCAGCCACAAACATGACTGATATCACTGTCATGAAGAGTTGTGCACAGTCAGCTGTCACACTGAGAAAACAGCTAGGGAAGAGGCAATAATGGTCAACTAAAACTAGGTCACGTGCCACAAAGTAAACATACACTAACCATACCTAGGGCCTATCGTACTTGAGCTGAAGGTGACAAAAATAAATCACCCTAACATTCATCCTTACTTTCACACAGCTTGCTGTATCATTGGGCAGGAAGAACTAGCACATAGGGTTTGCTTATTTATTTATTGTCCCACATTCATTAAAATATTACAGCATCAGAAAGATTCAAATGGCTCCATGTGGTGTTTTGAAATTCATAGCAACTATAACCTGAATGACCTGCAGGCTGACAGTCTGCCAGAATTCCAAAACTTTCGCCTCTCCTTAGCGTCAGGATCTATTTCTTTTTCTTTCTTTCTTTCTTTTTTTTTTTTTAGAATATTATAAATTTATTTTATTGGTTTTTGAGAAGGGTAAAAATACTATATATTCAAAAATTTAATTTTTTTAATGAAATCATAGCTGTGTACATTAATACAATCCTGGGGTACAATGTGCTGGTTTTATATACAATTTGAAATGCTTTCATCAAACTGGTTAACATAGCCTTCATGGCATTTTCTTAGTTATTGTATTAAGACATTTATATTCTACACCTAGTAAATTTCACACTGACTCTTATAAGGTGCACCATAGATGTGGTCCCACCGATTACCCTCTCTCTACCCATCCTCCCCCTCCCTTCCCCTCCCTTTCCCCTTTCCCTTTCTTCTTGGGCTATAATTGGGTTACAGCTTTCATAAGAAAGCTATAAATTGGTTTCATAGTAAGACTGAGTACATTGGATACTTTTCTTCCATTCTTGAGATACTTTGCCAAGAAAAATATGTTCAAGCTCCATCCATATAAACATGTAAGAGGTAAAGTCTCTATCTTTCTTTAAGGCTGCATAATATTCCATGGTGTACATATACCACAGTTTATTGATCCATTCATGGGTGGATGGGCACTTGGGCTTCTTCCATGACTTAGCAATTATGAATTGAACTGTAATAAACATTCTGGTACATATATCTTTGTTATAATGTGATTTTTGGTCTTCTGGATATATACCTAGTAGAGGAATTGTAGGATCAAATGGCAGGTCTATTTTTAGTCTCTAAGTGTTCTCCAAACAGTCAGGATCTATTTAAATGGTCCCCTGATCCAGGGCTGAAGCTTCCGGATGCAGCAGATGGATGGGAGAGTTATCTCTAGTTATCTCTATCTAGAGATAGTTATCTCTCCTTTTTCCCTCATCCTCCTGCAGCCTGGTGGGGATACCTCTCACAGGGCCTCTCTGAATCTGCTCCCTTGGCCATCTTGCAGGGGAGCTTCTTGCTGGGAATAACAGTGATCTCTTCTCACACATGCTTGTTTGTGTGAAATCATTGCCCAGATGTGTATAGCATTTCTCAGTGATGACCCCAGCCACCTTTTCACAGTTTCGATGTGAACACAGTTCATATTGGTGGGTCCTTGGTAAAAGAGGCCATGCCAAGTTTCAAAACACAGACTTTACTCCATGGAAAAGGGAAGCTATCAAAGATTTTAAAAGCAAAAGTAGAGTAGGCTCACTGCTGTAGTTTGAATGTACCCACAACGTTCATGTGTTGAACAACTAATCTCCAATCCAATGGTGTGGAGAAGTGAGACTCTAAGAGGTGATTAGGTCATGAGGGTTCTGCTGTTCTGGAGTGGGTTAGTTATCTCAGGAGTGGGGTCATGATCAAGGGCACATTCAGCCACCTTCTCTTTCCCTCTCTCTTTCAAGCTTTCTTGCCTTCCCACCTTCTGCCATGGGTGACTCAGCAAGAGGGAGATGGAGGCTCCTCAAACTTAGACTTTGTTTGTAGCATTCAGAAATGTAAGAAATAATGCTAGTTCTTTTAAAATTACCCACTCTTAGATATTCTGTTGTAGCAGCACAAAATGGATTAAGACACTCAGACCTGAATTTCAGAAAGTGTCCATATTAGCTTCCATATGGATCCAAGCTCATCGGCTCCTTCTCCTATTCAAACTCTCACCAAACAAAGCATCCTTACACACAACTTTCAGAATGTCAGATAGAGGGTTATCATCACAAATCATAATTTGGTGTTTTCATAAAACACCAAAGTTTTTTAAAAACTGGAGGGAAATAACAGACAGAAAATTTACAAAAATATAAATTTTCAAAAAGTACATTCAAAATAATAGCAATAAAAGTAATTTCAAGTAATTTGATAGGTGATATGGCATTTCACCTATCACATTTGAAAATATTTAAAAGCAAGACAATAACCACTGTTGGCCCTGGTTAAAAGATGAGGAAATGAGAATTTTCATACACTGCTGATGGAACTGGAAATTGTTGAAAATTTCTAACAGGTAATTTGGTAACATATAAGTATATATACATAATATTTCAGATACACAAGCATAACTTTTTCTCATTATTTGTACTTCTTGAAATTATCCTAAGGAAATAATTCCATAAATTCACAGGTTATTCATTGCAGACTAGCTTATAATTGCAAAAATAAACTGGAAATAGCCTGCAAAGGTAGGCTATTGGTTTATGTATGCTGCATCAATATATCAAATTATTACATAACCATTAAAATTATAAAGGAGTTGTATTTATTGACATAGTAAGATGCGTCTAAAAATGTCTAAGTAGAAAATAAGGTTATAAGACTATATATATTGTGTATGTTTACAGTCTGAAAAAATACAACAAAATGAAGATATATAAAAAATATGGTAATTAAAGATTTCAAATTTTTCCCTACTTTTTCAAATTTTCCCCTAGTATACTTTTTCTATAAGGAATATAAATTATTTATGTATATTATTCTCTCAGCTTTAATAGTCGACAAAGTATTCATATGAAGATTCCCTGTGTCTTCCACAAAATTGATGTCTACGTGTTATTTGCATTTTTTTAATCATCTCAAAAGTTTTATTAAAAGCACTTGAAAAAGTAAAACACATTCCATTACAAATTCAAAATGGTATACATTCAAAAGTATGAACCTCAACATAATAAGGTCATGTAAACAAGCCCTCAGATACCATTATACTCAACAATTACAATGTTTCGTCAAAAAATATGGAACGCTTCATGAATTTGCGTGTCATCCTTATGCAGGAGCCATGTTAATCTCTGTATCATCCCAATTTTAGTATATGCGCTGCTGAAACCAGCACTCTATGTGTTATTTACTTAATAACAGCAAACACTTCTGCAACACTTTAAATACTGAGCAGTAATCTGAAGGAGATAAATGACATAGAAAGACATAGATTAGATATAAACTTAACTCATTGGCTCCTCATAATAACCCTGAGCCGGGTACTCTTATTATCCCTATTTTACTGGTGAAGAAACAGAAACACAAAGGATGAGCAGGTGCCCAAGTTCATACAGGTGGTGATTGTTGATACCTTTAACCATCACACTGACCTAACCACACACTGACTTCTGTTTAAACTTGCTAAGCTTTAATGCCCTCACCTGAATAGTGAGAATAATAATGTCACCTATCTCGTGGGCTTGCTGAAGTGAAGCATGAAAGAACGTAGCTTAATGCTTGACACCCAGAGTTAGTAAGTGCTAGCTATTACTGATAATGAAAGTAAGAAGAACACTGCTCCTAGGACTTCGACTATCACCACCAGTTCAGCTTCATTTATTTCCTACAGAGCCCAACACATGCTGTCTGCTTTATTTCTGTTATCTTCTGAATATGTCACACTCATGTCTCTGCTCATGCTGTTGGCCTCACTGACGTCAGGACAGCAGACCTCTCCCAGTCACACTGGGCCATAAAAGCCTCGTTCTGAGCCCTTCACTAATTACTCTCATTACTTCTGACCTTCTATTGCACTCTACTCATTAATACCCACAAGACAATCGGTGCACCATTAAATGCTAGTTCTTCCTCCCCAACAATACAGCAAGCTGTGTGAAAGCAAGGATGGATGTTAGGGTGATTTTTCTTTTTGTTATCTCCAACCCAAGTACAATAGGACCTAGGTGTATTTAACATAGATTTGCTTTATTTCTACTTCCTCATGGAAATAGGCCCATAAAAAATAGAAATTTGCTGTTTATCTAAGTTTTGCAGCATTTTTTTCCAGAAGAAAGAGATAAATCACAATATTAACATCAAGAGAATTAAAATCATGTGCAAATGTAAATGCAGATAGATATGTAAATTTTATATGATTCTTAATGTGTATGATAATATGAATTAATACATATACAATATTAATAACATTAGAATTGACCATAGCCATTTATTGCATGTCTCCTTTGTGTCGAGCACTATATCAAACGATGTATAGACATGACATCTGACAACCGTAATAGTAACAGAAATAGTGCCTCTGTAAAAATGCAGGATGAGACAAGGAGCCTGCCTGATAATGCTGGAAATCAATTCCAGTTTGCTCGAACTCCACAAGATACGCTCTGCTCCTCTGTATATGTCCTTTTGTCTTTATACAAAGTTGAGATTTAGGATCTGTTTTTCTAGTTCTTAAATATATCAATAAAACCACTGTTTTTGCTTGTTTGTTTGCTTTTGGCCAAAATTTGCCTTTCCAAAAATTAGGATCAGTATCGAGTGCTCCGTTTCAGCTTATCTCCCCTGCAATTTTGTACAATAATACCAGAGAGACATTGTTTTAAGGGAGTATCTAATTAAAGATGAGGTCTACACTCTAGGCACTACCACCAGGAAGCTTTGGGTATGTATCATTATTAGAGCCATTAGGGATTAGCACCAGGATCTCAGGTCTTTCTGTGTCCAAGGTTGAGGAAAAGTCGACCCTTTAGAAACAGTATATCTATATCCCCTTGTGAATAAGACAGTGAAACAGGAAATACAGTCACTGTGACAGTCCCCAGAGTCTTTGTTCTGTGGATGTATGGACAACTTTATCCGGGAATTTCAGCCTGGGGTGCTGAGCTATAAATAGAAGCAGAGCAGTTCAGAAGACAAGACTCCAGTGGCCACATGAAAGTTGTTCTTTGATCCCCGGAGTATCATCGCCCCTCTGTGTTGTGTGGTCCCCTCCCCTCAGACGGTTCTCCTAGGCCACTCCCAGACCACTCGGCTGGACTCTTACACTGAGCAGTTGCATGGAACAGATGGCAAAACTTTTTCCTCACATGCAAAGATTTGTGAAGAGCCTCATAAATAGCTATAAGCAGATACAACCTTCACATCTGAATAGCAACTCTCACCGCCTTCAAATCCTATTTTAAAGTTTGAGCTCAGCACACAACTGCAGGTCCTCAGTCTTGTTGCTTCCTACTCTTCTAAGCTGTCCTTCACGCAGCAACTAAATGTTCAATAGGAAACAAGCAGCTATTTTTAAAATGTGGGTATTAGTTTAATGTAATACTAACTCTCCACAAGTCTTTTTTTAACTTAAAGAAGTACTTGTTGCATAGTTTTTATTATTTGAATAATTTGGGGAATGAATATGAGAATACTATTTCTCTACCAGCATAATCAGAGAACATGAAATTCATTTTCATGTAGTTAAAATTCACTGGAGACTGGTGTATTAAGACTTAAAATCTTTTCTGAAAAATAACCTTTGTAAAAATCCAAATGTGCGTCCTCCCCCTTCAGCAAATGTTGGCTTTTGTTATTTTTTTTATAGGCGGCATATTGAATTTCCCAGGCTGTGTTTCTGAACAGCAATCTACTGAAAAAAAGTGCAATTATTTTTTTTCACTCAAACATGCATTTGAGAGAAATGAGTAGATCGGATAAAGAGCTGAGATGCTATTCAAGTCAACCTTGAGTCCCTCTCTGTCTCTTTAAAAAAAAAAAAAAAGGGTGGCAAAATCAATAAAACCAATAATAACTTCACATTTGTGGAAGCAACATGAATGGCTCTCCAAAATATTGAGACACATCCAAGTACATTTTCGTAGAGCTGATATTTATCAGAAGTCATTTGCCCTCAAGCAGATGCTCCCTTTCATTGTGCTCCTGTCACAAATGACTAAGATTTATGACAGACAATTACAGCATCTGCAGTTAGCAGCCTTATAATCAGCACCATTATTTAACGATTGGTGCAATAAACTGACTCCTGTTACTGTTTATCAGATATCAGTCAGTTCTGGCCATTTTCTTCAGCTCCCAAATCACAGTATGGTGCAGTCACTGCCTTTTAATGGCTAGGCAGAAGCAGGAGCGTTTTCACATTTTTTACAGGCTGCCGAGGCAAAGAAAAAAGCAACCAATTACATGTATGTATGCTGCCCTCTCATTTGAGATGCCCGTGTACGCAACTATCTCTAGACGGTTCTAAACCTCTTGGAGGAAAAAGAAGCTTTTACTGTGGAGAAGGGCTTTTCATGTTAAAAAACAAAAACACAATAAAACAAAAATATGAAAAAAAAATCCCTCCTGCCTGCCTTCTTTTTTTAAGTTCTCTGTTTAAGTTTGCAGCCTTTTCTGAATATAAAATGTTACTCTCTTGGTCTATTGTTTTATCTTGTAAGTGTGGGTTAAGATTGTCTTGCATAACCAGAAAAGCTGTTATTGTCCCCAAAAAATATTTGTCAAGGAGCAGATTTTTTTTGTCCAAACTCCATGAGATTTTGTTCAGTGGGAAGTGCTTGGACACAAGGAAATTAAGTTTTGCATAAGTCAAAAAACTCTACATTTAAAAGAAGTCATGTGTGTATGCTTAAAAGTCACTTATACATTACAGAATTCTATAGTTCTAAATATAAAAACCGGCAGAGGTATGGATAGTATTTAAAATCCTTCCACAATAAATAAATAAATAAATAAACAATAAAATCCTTCCACAAGAAACACTGCATATTTATGTATCAAACATGAGTGGCTGGCACCAAGGCAGAGGCTTTCTGGAAGGTAAGACTCCAGTGTAATGTGGGAAATGGTACAAAAATATAAATTTACAGTCAGTCAAAATAAAAAGCTTATATAATGCTTCTGTGGATGTTTAGGTATCAAATGCCATTCTGATTATTTAAAGAAAAAATAAAACACAATGCCAGATCTTATATATTCTTTTGTTACTTTTCTCATAACTACATGAGCTAAGTTTCTTCTTTGTATCAATAAGCATTTTGTCCAACATTTTCCATTTTATATATTTGAAAATTTTGTATATGCCTAGTGGAAAATATTGATGAAGCTACATTTATAATTTAAAGTCTGTGTTTCATTCAAAAGCTACGTGCCTCCCTCAAGGGGAGATACAATATTGGAGAACAGATTAGTATGGTCTTTTAATTAAACATAAATTAATGACCCCATGGGAATCAGATTCCCTTTCTGGAAAAATGTATCAAGGGTTTTATCCAGTTAACATGTAAAACTCGGTATTTTCTAACTTTGACAACAACTTCACAGGCCTTCATAAACGAGACCTCAGAATTTCACATGACATTCCAACAGAAAAATAGTGAGAATGGTGGTTCTCAGATATTCAAGCTGGAAAGGCCATAGGTGTTACTCTGCGCGGCCCTCTCATTTGAGAGATGGTAAGGGGGAGGGTGTGAGTTAAGTGATTTTCAGCAAAGCACAGAATTAGACATTGGCGCAGCTCTGATTGGATCCCAAGTACATGGGTTTCTAGTGAGGTCTTTTCCTGCGGAGTCCACACCAGATGGCCCAGCTGCTCTCTCCAAGCCTGGCAGAAACCAGCCCTTGGGCTCTGGTAAGACAGATTCTATTCTGGGTGTTCTGCGCAGCCTCCCACAGAACCCTGTGCTCTGTGGCTCAAAGAAACAAAGTTTCCATGGATCCTCAAGTTACTTACTTCACCACTTCCCTAGCCTGACCTGGAGCCAGGAGAGAAATTCAGTCACACAAATAAGGAAAACTTTTATTCCATCACTGGGTACCAAAGTTAGCTCAAGTGGTTGGCTTTTAAATTTCCTGCTGTGGTAGTTTGGTACCTTGTATCCATCTTGATTTTGTTTCCTTTTTGGATTTTCTTCTTTTTTTGAGTTTTTTTTTTTTAACTGTTTTGCACAAGTGATTGCAAAGTCATGCAAAAGCTGTATTTTATTTCACTGATTTGGCAGCATCAAATAATCAGAAATTTTGCAAGAAGGAGCCAGACTAACCTTTCTTTGTCTGTGATACATAGAAACGTATCACTGCATTGACAGGTTTCCCATTCCACTTTAGCAAGATGGGGCAAGTACTTTGGGTGCATCAAAGAAACTAGTGTATTTTCTACATATGTCCTGCCCTTTTCTGCTGAATTAGAAGGAAAAATTACCAACTCACAGCAAGGTACTGCCTTTGGATACCAATGACAAAACCATTGGCACTGTAGGCTGCGAGCAGGTGTTCCTAAGAAGCCCAGTCAGGCAACAGTATTCATGAAAACGCATGCAGGTGGCATTTCAGTAACACACCTTGACACCAAGCCTCAGTCCATAACCGATGGCTCCAAAAGAGCTTGGACAGATTTGACGGCTTCTTAACAGAAAAAAAAAAAATTGTTTTAATGTTTCAGTAGGAAATCTTCGTTTATGAACCTTCTTTGAGGCTACTGGGGGCAGATGAAGGGAAGAGTAGAACCCAAAGAAAGTATGAATAGTCAATATGCTAACATTTGGTGGCTGACAGCTGAGGAGTTAAGGGTTTGACTCCCAGCTGACCTGGGTTTGAACATGGCTCAGAGTTGACGAGATGCTGCCAGGGACTTAGCCTCACCAAGTTCACTCGTCCTCAGGGTACGGACGAGAACGGGACTGTGCACACGCAGGACTGAGCACTGGGCGTGGCACACGGCACTGCTGCTTATGGGATAGCTGCTGTTACCTCTGTCGCTTCTGTTCATTCACAGTTGCAGACTGAGTCGCTGGGCATGCAGGCATTTGGACTTTAGAATCAGGTTAAATAAATATTTACCCTTTGAACTTAGCTACATACAATTTTCACAGAATCCTAGCAAAAGTCTATATATTTCATCTATCAAGCTACCTAAAAGTATATATATTACACAACCTAAAAAACACATACACATAATATACACACAATGTAATGATTATTATTTGCTTCATAGACTTAGGTTCTGTTCCATTGTGAATGAACTAAACTGAAAGAATACAGAGAAAACACGAAAACATCACAAAGTGCATGCTTTCAATTTTTTTTTAGTAAATTACTTAATATTACTCTGGGAACAATGGGGCTGGTGATAAGAAAAATTCTTGTCTCTTCTATTCTCAAAAGTATATAGCTTTTAACTTCTCATTATGTTTATTTTTTTCTGCTTTTTTTTTAATATGACCACCTATCCCTAAAAATACCATTAAAGTTAATAGAAGGAACCATTGGTTCCCCTCAAGAATCAGAGATCTCCTTACCACACACAAAGTTGTTGAGCAGCAAAATTGAGTCAAATGACGAAAGGGCAGGTGGCCAAGGGTGCCAGGTATTCTTAAGGAAGTCGTGACACTATTTCATGAAAAATTAAGAGGGGAGAGGAAAAGGTTTTGGGCACACCTTATTAATTATGTGACTTTGAACAAATTGCTTACCCTCTCTAAGCCTCACTTTTCCATATGCAGAAATTAGATAATACCGATACCTGTTGTTGTTTTGAGAACATGAGTCAACATAGGTAAAGCGGTTAGCACAGAGCTGGCAGGTACTGAGCATTCACAAAATACTTTGTCTATAAAGTGCTCCCAGCTTCCTTTTTACCACTGTGTTGTTCTAAGCAAATATAAAATGCTTAGTAATTGTGTGTTGATCCATCGTAGAAAAGTGTCTTCGAATAGTAGAAAGTCTAGAAATAGACAACTTTCAGTCACTTACAAAGTTTTAGAAATAATGTGCACATCTATAATTTTTTCTCAAGAATCAATTTCATTTTTTTATTTTTATTTATTTATTTTTTGAAGACAGAGCCTCAAGCTGTCACCCTGGATGCTTGAGCCCATCCAACTCCTGGGCTCAAGCATTTCTCCTGACTCCACCTCCCACGTAGCTGGGACCACAGGCGCCCATCACAACACCTGGCTGTTTTGGGGGGGCAGCCGTCATTGTTGTTTAGTGGGCCTGGGCTGGATCCGAACCCACTAACTCAGGTGTGTGTGGCTGGCAACTTCGCCACTTGAGCCATAGGCGCCGAGCCTTCATATTTTTTTTTAAATGAGGCTGCACATCAATTCCTTTAATTCACTTCCACTGCAGGTGTTGGCTGAGCATCAACCTTTGCAGTAACAGTGGTAGTAATTGCTCTGGTGCTGAAAGGTGCCAATTTTCCCATATATTACTTAGCTAAATATAAAGTAGGGTCTTTATGAAAAGCATTTAAAATCTCATCTCTGCTTTTTATCACGTATTCTTAGACGCTGTATCTAAGTGCTTAGTGCTTGTTTCCAAGGATTAATTTCCTACATCCAATGATACTTTCACAACTCTCATTTAAGAAAGACTATGGAGAGTTACTCTTCGTGTAAAATAAAGGCTACAAATACAATGGATTGTCTTTATTCATTCCCTATCTGAAGTGCGTTCATTGATCTTTGGGTCAGTACAAAAGATACCACATGGTATTAGCAAGCAATGTAAATAAAGTAAGAACTCATACAGTCCCCATGCCTTCAACCCTCTTCTAAAATGCTAATAAAGCAGTACAAATTTTACATAAGCACAAACACTTTAAATTGTGATGAGAAGTTTATTTTACAAAGCATTTTCACTGCTTTTGAATTTTGCAAGTCCCTCGTGGGGTAGGTGAAGAAGGAATTCTTATACCCAAATCCAAGGAGACAGAAAGTGTTATTAATACTTAGCAAGGTCTTAGGGCCACACAGCTATAGAAGGCTAGAATTCAGACCATTTCCTCCAATTATTTCCCAATATACACACCATACATGCATGATTTTTTGTTCTTGGCCACACTAAGAAGACCTGGTGTGAAAAACAGGAGTTTTGGAGATAACTCCATCCTTTATTACTAGCAGTCTGAGCTGGGGCAAGTCACTGCCAATATAGATTAGTGGTGAGAGGGCAGAGCATGGAGCTAGACTGCCTGGATGCAAATTCCAGCCCCGCCCACCAAGCTGTGTGATGTTGGGTGGTTACTTTGCTTTCTGGGTCTCTGCTTCCTGGCGTGAATAATGAAGAAAACTCCAGCTTCAGGCAGCACCTGTATCCCAGTGGGTAGGGCGCCAGCCACATACACCAAGGCTCGTGGGTTCGAACCCAGCCCAGGCCTGCTAAACAACAATGACAACTGCAACAAAAGAAATAGCCGGGTGTTGTGGCAGGTGCCTGTAGTCCCAGCTACTTGGGAGGCTGAGGCAAGAGAATCACTTAAGCCCAAAGTTTGAGGTTGCTATGAGCTGTGACGCCATGGCACTCTACCCAGGGCAACACCTTGAGACTCTGTCTCAAAAAAAAAAAAAAGAAAGAAAAGAAAACTCCAGCTTCATGGGGCTATTATAATCTGAATGAGACATTTTTTCTAATGGGTTAAGTACAATATGTGGTACATATTAAAGGCTCAAGGAATATGTTATCATTATTATTAATAAAATGGACAAAAAGACCTACTTCCCAAGATTGTCTGTGGCATTGATAAGATAGGTCATTAAAGGATTTTGGGTCAGTAAACTACCATGCCAGGTTTAAGTATCATTATTTCATCACATTACTGTTGGCAGCAGCCCAAGCTTATTTTGTCTTATTTCTGTTGAACCGTCAACCTAAGGCCCTACCTTGATCTAGGTATGTTTGTTCCTCACATTGTTGAATGTTTTGTTTTATTTTTTAATGGGCAGAATATGGAAGGGAACTTTGATTCTCCCTCCATTCTGTTGAGATCTGAACTGCACTGCTCTCTCTGCTGTCTGGGCAAGTTCATCCTCCTGAGAATCTACTAAGGGACAATTTAGGTCCACCCACCTGAGCACAAGAGCTGTGGAAAGATGGAGGCCTTCAGGAGGAAGTAAGGCAAAATAGAGAAGCCTGTGTGTGGTCTTCCTCTGGCTCCACTTATGGACAGGGATCCAAACTTAAAGATCATATATTCCTGGTGCATTTCATACTCCCTCTTGAGAAGCCCCCTTGCCAATGTACACAATGTGGGTAAGCCTGCAACATCACACCTGCGACCTGGCCTTGCCCTTGCTTTCTGGTTTATCTGATTTCAAATCCATCTTTTCAAGTTTTACTGTGACTAGCTTTTGTTCATTTTATTTTTAAATCTGTTTCTTAATTATTAACTCCAGATTTTATTTTGGAATGATTATTTTGGTGTGAGACCAAAAAAAAAAAAATCTTTCCTTATTACTCTTTCCTTTAGAACTGGAATATTTGACAGAGATTGTATTGTTAGAATGCCCAAGAGCCCTGAGGGAGGGGCTGGAGCAAAGATGGTGACACTTGCATGGACCATTTCCAAGGTCATGAGAGAGATTTAGTCAAAGTACTCGGGTATTTATCAGCTTAAAGAAAATTGTAATCTGTTATCATTTATATTTGATTTTAAATAAATACTGATGCTTATTTCATATTTATTTTTAATTACATATTTTTTCCTCCAAGGGATGTCTCTTAATTGTGTAAGTTTTCTGTGTGCCCTGAGTTGGGAACAACACAAGCACAGACAGAGGCAAATAAAATCTAGCCCTTTGGGAACTCTAGGTGGAGAGGCCTGAGGCACACTTCTAGCCGAGAAAAAGACAGAAGCATCAAATTGCTGGTTAATTTAGCAAGTTACAAAAGTAACCTAACATACAGGATGCAGGGTAGAAGAAAGGAAAAGAGACTGGTGCTCAAGGCATGTTTGTTGGTTAGGGAGAGAGTTCAATATGGCCGGCTGTTTCCAACTGGTTCTGGACTCATTGAATGAACTCAGAGCAGAAGTTCTTGATAGCTTCTTCCAAAGTGGAACTTGTCCACATCGTCTCAGAGGTTGAACCTGCTCAGTATTAAAAGCCCAGATTTCAAAGCCGTACCAACTAGGTTTGAAACTTGATGTAGCCGTAAGACTTGGGAAATCTCTCAGCCTCTCTTTTGCCCCAGTTTCCTAATCAGTAAATGTGATGATACTGGCATTTACCCTTTAGACTTGTGAGGAGGACATACATTGAGCATTTATCAGTGTCTAGCATATAAGGGCCAAATAATCGTGAGCTCTTGTCACCATTCCCAGGCCTCCTCCTCTACAACCTGCCATACCAGGTGTCTCTGATTTTCCAAGGTTTGTTTTAATTGTTCTATATTCTTTTAAACAGTGTTTCTGATTTTAAAATGAATATAACCTTCTTGTGTCAAACTTGGAAATAATTCAAAAAGTACAATGAGGAAATTTAAAACAACATTGACATCTGTATGGCCCCACCGTTGTAGCTGCATAGCTTGAGAGTCCAGTAGGTCAGGCTCTGCTGTCTCCTCCAGCACCTCCAAGTCCTATCTTCCCCCAGTCCATTTCTCTCCTGCTCATTTTGTTTAAAAGAAGGAGTGTTAACCCTTTTTAAAATCTATTCATTCAAGGAACTAAGCCAATTCTGCTGTTGGGTAAAGTTAAAAAAAAAAAAAAACTTCTATTGTTCTACCTTAATTACCTAGACCAGTACTAAGATTAATCCAAACCCTATTTATAGGAACCGTATTGTTCTATGTGACATATGAAATTCTTTCACCTAGTTCACAATTAGCCCTGAGTAGGGACATAGGAGAAGCACTGATGTTTACAGCTTACAGATGTGGAAACTGAGGCACACAGAGGCTAAGGAAGTTTCCAAAGGGAAGTTAAGTGTTTTGAACTAGGTCACAGAGCTAAGAAACGATGGGCCTAGACCCTTGTCCTGCTGATCACAGGAGCAGCCCTAGACTTTTCTTATCAGTTATTTGTAGTCATTTGAAACTTTCTCTTTCCATTTTCAATTTTCTGCACTCTACCACTGGATAGCACATTCAGCTCCCATTTCCAATCAAAGAGTATCCTAGACCCAAGTTCTCAGATGAGGCGTCAAGGTGATCGCTGGGAAGAGCCCACCTAGAATCCTTAGAGACAGTCCCCATAGAGACACAACAGTTGCAGTCACTTTTGGCCATTCTCTCTGAAAGGCAGCCATCAGAATTCCTTTTCAAAATGTAATTTAAAAATTAAATAATATTTATTAACATTCTCTCTCCTTTGTAAGGAGAGAGGAAAGTAAACCAAGATTAGCAACAGGTTCGGTTGCTGCTGCTCTGAGCAACCTAACAATTGCTATTTTGAAAAGTGAAAAGTGTTTGATAATTGACCAGGTATCTATTTTCCTATATTGAGCTTTAAAAATAGTAGGCTGCTAGCCAAAATAAACAATGCTTATAATCCTCAGAAATGAAAAAAATATGTGTAAGATGAAGGGAAAGAAAGGAGAGACAGAGTGTGTGTGTG
Organism: Galagoides demidoff; assembly: GCA_963574575.1. Classification (NCBI taxonomy): domain Eukaryota; kingdom Metazoa; phylum Chordata; class Mammalia; order Primates; family Galagidae; genus Galagoides; species Galagoides demidoff. The sequence continues at coordinate 11,526 of CAUYQV010114157.1, read as the reverse complement.
ATAAATTATTCATCTACCTTTCCTCATTCATAGAACATTCTCAACCAATTAATAAGCAATTACATTCACATCAACTGAAAGACTCAAAGAGCTGTCTGATGCATTTATTAAATTAACCCTGTACTCTCTGAGCTGATGTCAACCGAGAAGTGTAAGGAATAAAATGAGAAGAAAACAAGGAAAGATTTTACAGATCTACTACTCTGAGCTGCAAATGAAACCTGGAGTAAGGAGAGTAGAAGAGGCAGGTTAAATTCAAAGAAAGATAGGAAGTCAAAGGTTATTACAGGTATTCCGAAAGGCGCTTGAGTAAGAGCTGCCAAATTCCACAAAGCGTCATAGAAACTAGGTGGCAGTTTCAACAGGAAATTCCCTTAACTCCTTAACAGAGTTCTGCAATTTTATCTACTTGTACCTGGGAATAAGCCTGTTAGAACATTCGTGCTGACATTTATGGCAATTTCATTCTCTGCAAGCTCTAGGCAATTTGGGATCTCAAATACACCTTCTAACAAGTTCATAAAATATAGAAAAAACTCATCACAGATTCCTAGAGTGTCACATCTCTCATCCCTTGTTCAAACTAACTCCTTTGCTACTTATCAAGCACGTTCAAGCCCTTACCACATATCAGGTCCAGTGCCAGATGCCTTATAAATATATGAACTCAATTAATTCTTCCAACAACCCTCTGAGGCAGGTGCAGAGTTACAGAGAGGTTAATCCGCCTGAGGCTGTGAGAGTGGAACTGAGATGCAAACGCAGCCCATTGGCTCCATCTTCCGTGTGCCTGACCACTACTAAGCTACGGTCTCACACTTGAATAAAAGAACCAGTGAAAAATAAAGATACTCATGAACGTCTTACCTGGAAGTTTGCTCCATCATTTATCCCCTCCCTATGCTCCCCAGCTTTGGATTTGTCCACATTGACCTTCTGGTTTTCAAAAGACCGTTCTTCAAGCTTCCATTCCCTTGTCTATCTTCTTAAAAGGAAGCCCACACTCAGCCTTCCATTTCTCTACCAGCCACTTACTCCACAAACTTCACACAACCTATGAAATAGTTCCCCACCACTCTTGCTGCGCTGCTGGCACTGCTGTCTTGCAGGATTTCTGAACTGCCTGACCCAACCATCTGTTTCTCAAGTGAATCTATCTCTGACTCCCAGCTCCGTGCTGGACCCTTCCTTGGTTTTCATTGCCTTGCTCTGGTCCTCCAGCTTCTGCTTGAATTTATTCTTCTGTTTCTTTTAGGTTGATGTATCTCAAGATCTATCCTTGGTCTCTCTCCTTTTTATGTCTCCAGGTATTTTTTAAACATTCTCATTACTCAAGGGGCTTATATTCTTTCATTTCTGGAGTCTGGTTGGCTCTAGAATCTATCTCGTCAGCACTGTGAGAGTGGGCCTGTCTCTTTAGGAATAAAGTTGCATTAACCAATCTCATGAAATGAATATATAACCTGAGACTGATGAAGAATTCAGTTATAATAAAAAGTAGGTTTTCAAAGGGGCCTATACTGACAGCATTACACAGGCAGCTAAATTATGATCAATATACCATTTATTAATTTCTTAGATCAAGCAGTATTGTCACAAAAAATAATGGACACAGAATTGTTTGGTATGTGCGTTTTTTTCATTAACACTCCAGGTGGGAAGCTAAGTTATAATCAGAAGACTGGGAGGTCAGCTTGAAATAAGAAAAGTGGGAAATAATTACCTGACCCAATTGTTTAACAGCATCAGGCTGAGATTCACAGGTACATTCAGTTTTACAATAAGGCTGTATCTGTCATGGGACCCAGCAAGTAGAGTGAGTGTGTGAGATGCTCTCTCTCCCCTGAATGAATGAATGAATATCAAACGAAAGCCTTAAAAACATTTCTATTTTACCATGATATTACATGTGATTGATTCAATCCTGACCCCTTTACAAGATTTGAGCTGCAAGATGGCAAGGGCCACATGTGTTCATTGCTATGTCTTTAGCATGGAGCCTTGTACCTGGCACTAAGCAGACAGAATGCATAAATGTTTATTAAAAGTATCTAAACATTTATAAATGTGAATACAACATATTCCAATGTTGACTTTCCTATAAGTTATCCAGAAAGTGCTATTGTGTGTTTTGTCTTGCGCTTCGAATTATTTTTTTTGGGGGGGGGTCAATGAGTATACCTTAATTTCAAATGTTTACATTTGGCTCATATTTCTTAAAAATTGCAGAAGAGTAGACTACATGGTTTTCTTTTTGTCTATCCCATTAGTTTTAACTACTTATTTCTCCTAGGCGGTGACTAATCCTTAATCCACCCCCCACCCCTTTATCTTTGATGTTTCTCCTTCTCGGTAGGGGGCGGACGCCGCAGCAGAGAGAGATGGGAACAGATTCTGCGTGTCTGTGTGGGGCCCCGGGCACTCATGGGGTTAAAAGCACTGCAGTAATATCAAGCACATGTTTCAAGTCAGCAGGGTGCCAGCCTGAGATGTCCTCAAAGCCTAATTTGATAGATATTATGCCATACACTGCTGCAAGTAGTAATGAAGAAAGTAAAAATTTTATGGATGAGCAAAATAGGAGCTCTTATGGATGGAGTGTTTTTAAATCAGGTGTATAATTTACCCAGTGTCAGACCACATGTAGAGTGCATTACTCAATTGAACTTACAAGCAGATAGGAAAGCAGTTTCTTTTAATAAGCACTTCTTCAACTTATTGGCTCTACAATTACTTGCACCAAATTACCAGCAGCTGCTGCCTGTTTGGTGTTTTATCCTAGACAAGGAGTTACATTAGTTTCTAATCAACAAGCCATTCAAGGACTCTTTATTATTTTTAGCTTAATTCCACTTTTATTTGGAACTTATTAATTGAAATATCTATTATTTTCATGACGGTACCTAGTCAAGTACTGAGGTGAAGGGGGACGGGAGGGGGAGGACTCCTGAACTTATTTCTCATACATGTAACACTGTACAACTGTATCAATGTATAGCCTGAATTTCAATAGCCTTTGTGAAAATGTTGATACTGTGGTCACACTTGTGCGTGTGCAGCATCAATACATTGCTATAGGTGTCTAAGTAGTGTCTCCCCATGCATACGAGTTAGCTACAAGTTTGGACGATAACCAATTCAGCAGAGCATTTAACACAGAGCTTAAACTTTGCCCTCTGCACTATGACACTGCCGACCACCTCATTCCTCTAGGGCGGGTCCTGGGCACTGCAGGACCCTTACCATGATCCCTGGCCTCCACCCACCAGATGCCAGCGGCAGGACTCTGCCTCTGACCACCACTTGTAACCCCAGAATATGTGTGAGCAAGCATTGTCAAATCACCAGAGAGCATTTAAGACTGAGGAAATTAAGAGGAAGGGGCTTCAGAAATGGTTAAGAGAAATATATGTTTTCATTCATTTGCTAAAAACTATTCAAAGTATTCTTACAAAGAGTGTGCTTCTGTGTGTACTGGCCCAAGATCATTTGCTGTGTGAATAGTCGTAAAATGAAATTGTGAAGGAATTTAATTCTTCAAAATGAAATCCTTTAAATAAAACCTTATTTTGAAGCTACCTTCAGAATCCAAAGTAAATGACTTAAAAAAATGGAGCAAGAACTGCTCATAACTAAATAAAACAAATAGTCCCCAAATTGCTCTCACTGTAGAAAAGACCTGCTGACTAATTTTAGAAAAGTGTGATTATATTTTTATTTCAGTAGAGCCAAGAATGTCTAATTCGAAGAATATTTAATTTCTTGGAAATTACATTATATGTAATTTCTTTTGCCAGCTTCAAATTACCAAACAGGTAAGAGCAAATGATGCTAATGGCTTTCAGTCGCAGAAATACTCCATGAAATTCAGAATTTTTCTCACAGGGCTTTCAAATTCACAGATGTTTTTTATAAAAGCCAAAATCAAAACTAACATCAAGAACCATTAGAATACCAGATACACACTCAAAAACAGCAAAAGTGAAAGAAAATTAAATTGCCATCCCAGAGTCTCTTTCACGAAGAATTTACCATCTGCCACCTTCCATACATGTGGATCCTTCATAGTGTGACATAGAATTGTGAGATGCAAGACTTTGAAGATCATTTAGATCTGCCTGGCCCCTCCCTGAGTTCATCCTAGTTAAATATCCATAACCAGCTTCTCAAGCTTTATGTATATTTGAGTCACCTGGGCATCATGTCAAACTGGTGATTCTGCTCGAGTAGGTCTAGGGTGGGAGCAGGAGAGTCCACTTTTCTAAAAAGTTCCCAGGTGATTCCATTGTTGCTGGTCCATAGAACACACTTTGAACAGCAAGGGATTGTCTACAAATACCCCTACCAACTAGTCATCAAGCCCTATCATGAATATTCTCAGGGGGACAGAGAAAATCCTAACACCAAAGAAACCAAGATATTCACATACCCAGTAAAATCTTAATTTCCAGATTATTTCTAGAACTGGTGCCCAGACCTTCGGAAATGTCACTGCCCAGCTTGAAGAAAATTCTACACAATTGAGCAAAATAGTGAAGAACGATTAGCGAGGTCTCGACTTAATGGCAGTCCAGGCTGAATTTCTTCTTATTTATTAGTAAGTAAACTATCGTTTATGGGATAAAAAATAAACAATGGAATCTTCCTGCAAACCATAATTTCAATGACAGTTGAAGATCAGATTCTGTCCTTACCACTTTGTCTACCTGACTCCCGGTGAGTATGGAGAGGCAGAGCACCATTGAACCTCAACCATGGACTCTGAGGCTATACTCCAGCCCCATAGATTAATCAAATTTATCATCAGATTTTTCAGACAACCTGGGTATATCTTGAGCACAGTGGCAGGAACATGTCAGAAGTCTATTTTTTTTTTTTTTATAAGACATCCGATCCTTTTTTTCTGAGACAAGAAACACGTCCTCCCCTCCCTTGAAAGATTCAAGGAAGTTCCAGCTCTCAGCAGTGTCAAAGGCACAGGATGTCAGACCACAGAAGCACGGGTCATTCTTGGTTACAGTTTGCAGGGGATGCAGAGCCTTCATTTCACACTTGTGATTTTACTTCTGCCCATTTTGTGGCTTAGCACTCTATTTAGCAAAGAAAAGTAAAACTCAATAATGTCAAACCAAAAAGTCAAGCTCTAATATGTGATTCTGACGTCATCTAATGACGTTGTGATCATTTTAAACGTTAAAAATATTTAACAACAGGAAATATTTGGGCTTCAAGCAATCAGAATAGAATCCTCAAATCAATCAGAATAAACACTATCCAGAAGCGATGAGCGAGGCCATATGGGTCCACGCTGGTGGCATGATCGCCCACTCCTGAACAACATGAAGACAGAAACCCTCAAGGGACAGTGTTCCACTACACAGCAGTTTGGATCATGGATAAACTCAGACCGGGAAATACTTTTATTTGGAACAGTGATAACTGCAGAGTTTCCTTAGGAGTGAAGTTCTTTGGGAATCAGTACTGAAGCCAATCATATTTGACACATTCATAACTGCTCAGAGAGTTCAAATGTATTCAATGGGAAAGCTTCAACTTTGTAGCTAAGAAAAAAGGTAATATGTAGGTATGAAAATCTTACCAATTTGTACAAGTATCTAGAAAATTAATAGCTAGATTTCAGCTTAGTAAGTACAAGGTAACATATTTTATGACAAATAGCACAGGTGAGCTAATGATCGGCTCTGAGCTCACAGTTGCAGCCAGAGTAAGCCCATACCTGGAAGTCACCGGTAGCTCCCTGAGCATTCTGATTGACTTGTCTATTAGGGTCAAAAAGTGAAGAAAGGGTGAGATTCTGGCTGTCACATCTCAGAAAAGATCATCATAAAGCCAAAGACAGCACAGAAAGAAGGGAATAGTGACCCCCAGGGAGGGTCAGTTAGAGGGCTGCTATCTGAGGGTCACTGAAAGTTGGCCTCTTCTGCTGGGAAGGCAAATGCTGATTGAGGAACTTGATTATAATTTATACAACTGTAAATGATTTGGATAATACTGTTGCAGGCTTGTTCCCCAACAGAATCGTGGAGGAGCATCTTTTGAAACCTCAGTAAAATAAGCTTAGGACCCTAAAGGGAAGGAGCGGTAAGTAACTTCATAGAACTCAATTTCAGTGCTGTCTGTCCCCACCCACCTCCCCCACTTACCCATCTCCCAAGAGTTAACATGGGAAAGAAGTAAAAACCCCAGGTAACAGTTCCATCTTTCATGCAATGCTGAGCATGCGCTAAGAGCTGAGGTGATGAAAAGCAGTAAAACATATCTGGTTCCTGCTCTGTTAAGTTTAAAGTCAGCGGGGATTAGTTAACTGAATCAAGTGACTGAAGGAAGTGTTGAACAATCAGACACATAATGTAAAGTTAAACTAAGATCAAAGCTATGAAGAAAGGGCACGTGGTCCTGTAACAGGTGTCCAGCAGTGGGCCTTGACCTGACCTGGGAGAAGCCCATTGTTTGGAAGTATCCTGCTTTCTTAAAGATAGGTAGAAGTTCAACTAACCAGTTATAAAGTAAGAAGTTGCTCCTTATTACATCAGACTAATTTCCAGGGGAGTCTGAAGCATGAGATTTAACCAACATTCATACCCACTTTAGTGAAAGTTGAAAGACATGCTGGATTCTCCAATGACAAATACTGCGTGAATAGTCCAGAAATTTCTATAACCAAAGAAAAATTTCCATAGCCATTCATAATATAAAATTAACTGGTACCTCCCAAATGAAACTTTCTAGAGAAGCTATCATTTGGAATAATGTGCACTGCCTTCCAGAATGTTGTTAGCCCCTTTAAAAAGTGGGCAGTCTATACCAAATTCAAGTAGTTAAATAAATTGCCACACATTATAAACTTGGAACCAGCTGATCTTCTTCCAAAATTCACTGCTTCCTTTGGTCTCCAAGGGGAAATTAGTAGAATTTAAGATGGCCATTCTAGCACTCTCTACTTGATTTATACCATAAGTAGCTGTAAATGCCGACCAGAGTATAAATTTGGGATGGAAGCAGGGGTTTTGTCCATGCACGTCCCGAGCAGAAAGCACACTCATAGCAGGCAATCAATAAATGTTTGTTGACGTGATAGACAATAGTGAAGGCTTTAATTTATCTAACACAAGTCATTGACTAACAATCATTATCTACTTCATTTGTGTTGGTGAACACTGACATTTAAGGATGCTCTGTTGATACATACACCAGGGCCCTCCCAGGCAGGAACACAGCCCTGCTCTCAAGCTTGACAGGGCTGTCTTTATTATCTGATGCCCTCAATTTGAGAAAAGCCTCTTTCTTACCAAACATAGTCATTATGTCCCAATGCACATTTTGGGGTACTAAAATGTTGACTTTGAACTTCAACAAAAAGCCATTTTAGTCCCTTTATTTCTATTTTCTCTTTAAAGATACCACTCTGCAGTTAGCAAAACTACTCAGATTGATGACTGCTATCCTGGTCTCCAGTCCTGCCCATCTCCACCAGATGGGTAGTCGTGCTCAGCAAAACAACGGTTCAGCGAATGGCGGACTGCATACATGACAAAAGTCCTATGGCGTTCTGATACGGTATTTACACTGAGCCTTTTTCCGTTCAGATCCATTGTGTTACAGTTGTCCATTGTGCCTACAGTGCTCAGTAGGACTGTACCACGCTACACAGGTTCACAGCCCCGCAGCCACTGGCTATTACACACAGCCCAGGTGGGTAGTAGGCTCTGCTATCTAGGTTTCTGGAAGGACACTCTATCGTGTTCGTACATTGGCAAGATTGCTTAACAATGCTTTTCTCAGAATGTATTTTTCGGAGCCAGGATGCTAGGTCACTGGCTCGGCCCATGAAACTGCCAGGACGCAGACCGCTGTACAAGCTTGCTCGGGGTTTGGCTCCCTATAGGTGCCCAGGGCCTGTGGTCTCAGTCAGGTAAGGCTCCCCATCAGGAGGAGCCAGTTGGCACAGCCAGTCAGAGATGCCGGAGTGCCTCAAAGGTGCAGCAGTCTTAGTAGGAGTCTCAGTTAGCTTCTCTGGTGGCTATTTACCCCACAGGTGTGGAGACTGCCAAGCCATGATGTACGTGCTCTTTTTAACGACAGACCAATCCCTCCCCTAGTCCCTTATCACCAAGGTGTTTCTCTTCAGGTGTCTCCTACATGTACTCCCATCATTAAATGACATGTGGCCATATATATTTATTGTGTTTATTAGGTACTTATTGTGCACCTCCCCCAGTAGACAATAGGTTTTTTTGTTTTGTTTTGTTTTGTTTAGAGAAAGAGTCTCACTTTATCACCCTCAGTAAAGTGCGATGGCATCACAGCTCACAGCAACCTCCAACTCCTGGGCTTAGGCGATTCTCTTGCCTCAGCCTCTCAAGTACCTGGGACTACAGGTGCCCGCCATAACGCCTGGCTATTTTTGTTGCAGTTTGGTCAGGGCTGGGTTTGAACCTGCCACCCTTGGTATATGGGGCCGGTGCCCTACCCACTGAGCCACAGGCACCACCCAACAATAGGTTTTAAAAGATTGTATTTGCTGCTCTATTCCTGGAACTCTCACTCACACTGTCTGGCATATAATTGGTCCTCCATCAACATTTGCTGACTAAATAAATAAATTCGGTATTTGAAAGCACTTACAATATGCCTAAAGCTGAATTTGTTATCACTTCCTTAATCCCTCGACAAACACATCTGTTCCTCTACTTTTTATCTTATCACAGCATATCCAACTGCTTTCCCAACCAGAAACTCAGAATTCATTCTCCAACCTCCCTCACAGCCTGGCCGTTCAGTCCAGTCCACTCTGCCATTTAAACATTTCTTGGACCTATTCAGTGTTCTCCATTCCCACAAGTCAATGGCCTGGTTCAGGTCACCATCACCTCACCTGGTTACGGGAAAAGTGTCATCTCAGCTCTTCTGGCTCTCATTTTGTCCCCCTCGCGTCCAATCTCCACATTGAAACCAAGGGCATCTTTTAAAGAGTGTAAATGGCGTTCTGTCCTCCACATCCGCATTCTCCCGCCCCCAGGCCACAGACTGGTGTTGGCCTGGGGCCTGGTATGGACCCAGCTAAGGAGCAGGAGGGGAATGGCAGTGAGCCAGGGAAGCTCCCCCGTGCTGGTGTCACTGCTGGAGCCCCACCCCGCCTCCTGTCAGATGAGCAGCGCATTAGACTCTCACGTGAGCGTGAACCCCGCTGTAAACTGTGCGTGGGAAGGATCACGGACGGGCTCCTGATCAGAATCTAGTGCCTGATGATCTGAGGTGAAGCTGAGGGGGTGACACCAGCGCTAGGAAAACAAGTTCAGGGCTCCCGCTGACTCTGCGTTATGGTGAATTGTATGGTTGTTTCATTATACATTACAGTGTAATAATAACAGAAACAAAGTGCACAGTAAATGTAAGGTGCTTAAATCATCTCAAAGCTGTGTCCTCCCCCACACCCACCAGTCTGTGGACAAACTGTCTTCCATGAAACCAGCCCCTGCTGCCGAGAGAATGGGACAGCTGTTCCATAACATTAGACCCAGGATTGGTTATTCAGCAAAGACTTCAGGGCAAATCCTCTTTTCTTATGGGTTATTAAACTTTTATTAATCTGGCCCAGAACTCTGGTTGACAAATTAAACTATTTCCAACTCTCTAATCTGGTTCTTTCATCCTTGGCTCTTCCCCACACTCTTTTCTCCACCTGGAATGCTCTCCTCACCATCACCAGATTCTACTCATCTTTTCCTGAGAAACGTTCCCTGATTCACAGGCTTCCTAGGCACTCCTCCTAAATGGTGCCCAAGTTCCCCATGCTTACCGGGGTTCTATGTCCTTCCTTTCAGCATTATTTCACAAGGTAGAAGCTTGTGGTTCTTGTGGTGAATTTATCCCTCTACCCATCCCCTCCATCCGCCTAGAGATACAGTACAAAACTAGAAGAGATAAAAGGATGCCCTTTATGGAAGGCAAAAGAAGGGGTTCCCTATGGCGTCCTCTGGAGGCAGCAAAACAGGTCCAAGCAGCTCTGAGCCAGTGAGAAAATGGTGAGAACAATCTCTTTCACTGCTTTTCTTTTAAATAAGTTAAAATTTTATAAATAGATTATCTCAAATATTTCAGAGAATTGTCATCTGGGGATAACTGATATTATTTCATTCCCCTTAGGAGGGAAGCTCAAGGTATTTATGTTTCTAATAATACCCATTTAAAAATATATAAGTTAGCCAGGTGCTCACACCTGTAATCCTAGCACTCTGGGAGGCTGAGGCAGACTTGAGCTCAAGAGTTTAAGATCACCCTGAGCAAGAACAAGACCCTGTCTATACTAAAAATAGGAAAATGAGCCAGGCATCATGATGGGCACTTGTAGTCCCAGCTATTTGGGAGGCTGAAACAGGAGGATCACTTGAGCCCAAGAGTTTGAGGTTGCTGTGAGCTATGATGATGCCACAGAACTCTACACAGGGTGACAGAGTGAGACTCTGTCTCAATAATAATAATAATAAATGTAAGTATTTGAGGAACATAAGAAGCGTAGTTTTCATTTCTCTGCATGATTTCCTCATAAGCATTATGTAAAGTTACAGAAAGTAAGAAGATAAATCATTTTGAAAAGTCAAAATAGCATTCCTTATAACAAAAGATCTAACTAATTTTTTTTTTTTTTGAGAGAGGGCCTCAAGCTGTCACCCTGGGTAGAGTGCTGTGGCATCATCATAGCTCACAGCTCATAGCTCACAGCAACCTCAAACTCTTGGGCTCAAGTGATCCTCCTGTCTCAGCCTCCCAAATAGCATGGTCCCCGCCATGATGCCCAGCTATTTTTTGGTTGCAGCCGTTATTGTTGTTTGGCGGGCCCGGGCTGGATTTAAACCCGCCAGCTCAGGTGTATGTGGCTGGTGCTTTAGCCTCTTGAGCCACAGGCGCCGAGCCAACTAATTTTAAATGAACATTCACAAACTACCCCAATTTTTGTAGCAAACCCAATAACATGCCAGTTTTACAAGCAAACCTTTCCAGTTTTTCCCTGTGTGCCATTCTTGGACTATGAGTGTTCAAGATTTAGGAAGAATGGTCCCATGATGTCTTTTTTCCAAACTCAAAAGGCACGAGAATAGACAAGTGGAAAGAAAACTAAGAGGGCCCCACAGATAGATTTAAAGCCTAAGTTGAAATCATATGGTATTTAGTCCAATCTCATCACCTTTTCATTTAAAATGTCATCATGAGTCTACTAATTTTTAAAATGGCTTATGATTTTATTTCTTTTTTTTGAGACGGAGCCTCAAGCTATCCCCCTGGGTAGAGTGCCATGGCATCACAGCTCACAGCAACCTCCAGCTCCTGGGCTCAAGTGAGTCTCCTGCCTCCGCCTCCCAAGTAGCTGGGACCACAGGCGCCGGCCACAACGCCCGGCCATTTTTTGGTTGCAGCCATCATTGTTGTTTGGCGGGCCCGGGCTGGGGATTCGAACCCGCCACCTTAGGTGTACGTGGCTGGCGCCTTAGCTGATTGAGCCACAGG
>CAUYQV010114154.1:0-22163 GCA_963574575.1 Galagoides demidoff | reverse complement strand
CTCTTTGCCTTACTCTTTCAAGACATTTTCTCATGAAAAATATGATATCAAATAGACCCTTCATTTCCTGTTTTTCTTTGTATGACTTCATAATCTTCTCTTTAATTTAACCTTGATATTTTTGTTTTTCCAGACTTGATTTTTTTTTTTTTTACAGTTTTTGGCCAGGGATGGGTTTGAACCCACCACCTCCAGTACATGGGGCCAGCACCCTACTCCTTTAAGCCACAGGCACAGCCCTAGACTTGTTTTTTGTGTGTTTTTTTAAATATATGTGTCTCCCATTATCTAAGCACATGTTCTATTTGTCACTGTAGAGACCACTTTCTCTTTCTCTCATTCTACCCGTATACAAATACGTGCATTGTTGTTTGTTTGTTTTCAAGTTTCACATAACCCAAATGCATTTTTTTGCTGTCTCATTTATGGTTGTTATATCCCATTACATCACAGACATGTATTTATTCTAGTACAGAGTAAGTCAGTTCAATTTCCTTTCCTCCATTTGAGTTTACCCATAGTGACTGTGTATTGCAGAGTGTACTTTTCCACGGCCTGAGTGAGTAAGTACAAAGTGGGAAAGCTCGGCTGTGAAAGGCAGACCTTGAACTCTTAGATGCATCTAGGATCAATATATTTCAGAACAATGAGTCCCAAACGTTTTGGTCCCAGGAACCACTTTCATGGAAAACAATTTTTTCTACAGCCCAAGCTTGGAGAGGGTTAATCCAAGCACAGTATGTTATTTTTTTTTTGTGCACATTATTTCTCTTATTATTATACTGTAATATATTAAGAAATAATTGGGTGGCACCTGTGGCTCTAAGGGTTAGGGTGCCAGCCCCATATACTCGAGGCGGCGGGTTCAAACCTGGCCCTGGCCAAAAAAAAAAAAAAAAAAGAAAGAAAGAATTATACAACTCACCATAATGCAGAATCGGTGGGAGCCCTGTCTTGTTTTCCTGCAACTAGATGGTGTCAGATGGGAGTAATGTGAGACAGTTACACTCAAAGTGTGTTGCTTATATCCAGTCCGCTCCATAATCCTGTTTTCATTGCTGTGACTGCAAGAAAACAAAAAAAAAGCACCTGCTTCCCAACGAATGTTGGCAATGGAAGAGGCTTTTCAGCGGTTTTGTGGTAATCTTAGTGTATTCAACCTTGACTTTAATCTAGAGCATATGAAGATCTGAAGGTGTCTCAAACATACTTTAATGGCACTGTCATTTGTGATATGAAGCACTGATCCTCGTCTAGCATGGACAAAGTAGTTCACCTGGCTTGTTCACTAGTGGGTCTCCAATCTTTTCCTGCCCAGTTCTGAGGTCTTTTGTGGCTGGGAAGTAATGCCCAAACTCTTGAAAACTGATGTAGGTGGTCATGCACTCACTAGCTGGGAGAAAGAAGGCTCAGGCTCAATCTCTTTAGAAATTGCTAATGCTAATGCTAATATAAACATGTCAAAATTCCAATGTTTTCTTATTACTCCCAAAGTTTCAGTTTGGCTTGGAATGTAACCACTTTATCTGATGACTTGAATGTAGTTTATTCAGGATTGAGTTCATTGAGCAGGTTGAGTATGTCACACAAGTAAGCAGTTTTGTGGTTCACTCTGTGTCACTGAAATGTGCTGCCAAGGGGGTTGTTTTTCTAATATAAACTGTGGAGAGGCTCTCATAACTTAAAAACTCTAGCCAGGGGTCTGCCTTCAAAATCCATCTCACTCTGTGTGTAAGAGAAGATGCCTGTGCTCTCCACCCGTCTCCTCACAGAGCTGCGCGAATAGATGTGAGTTAAGGCATTTACTTGAATGTGGTTGATAATTTTAATCACATCCTACAAAATGTTGTGTAGCTCAGGCAACATTTTCTGGCCAACCGGGATTTCTCTATGGATAACACGGTGTGTACATTCACATTCAGAAGTGACCTCTTCAGTCTGGGTAGCGAAATCAGAAAGCCATCCGGTTATGGCAACCACTCAGTCTGTGCACTGGCTGACACACAATGACCAATTCAGTTTTCCTGACATGTGGTAGGTAACTCAAAGACTGGAATAATTCTGCCATTGTGGTGTTGATTGGCAACAAAAGTGCACATAATATTTCTTCATCACATCCCCTTGAAGAATTTATTAGATAAAAACAAGCATTATTGTCTTGTTGTCAAGGATTGTGTACACGGTGACTCATTAATCCTCTCTAACAATTATGCCTCAGTGTCCTCTGCTATTTTATCTGTTCATCTAGTTATGGTGTGGGTTGAACGAGGAACATGTGCCATGTTTTGAACCACAGTCTCTCTTGAAGTACCTGCCAAATGTCCTTAGAAGCAGGCAGGATCACCTCCTCACCAGTGGTAAAAGGCTTCTTCTATTCAGCAATGTGCTTGGCCTGTAAGAATTGTGCTGTCAGTACAGACACAGTCGGTGAGTGGTGGCCTTTGGTAATTGCTTCTGATCATCACATTCATGTTTTCTTCATTTGAAAAACTTCAAAGGCTTGTCTTAATTCAGGGTGTTTGGTGTCTGTGCAGCAAAGCAGTTTTGAAAGTTTCGTGGCTTCACTGGAAAGGCGCTCACCACGTATTATACAAACTGTGCATGGAGAACGTGAACCACCTGTTGCAGGCACTGGTAATTTATTGGGAGCCTTGGTATCTTCTTGCAAATGCAGCTTTCAGTTTCTTGGCAGTCTTAGTGCCTTCTACTGTCTTATTATTGGGTCTTTCTCCATTTTCAAAGGAGTTCTCCAGTAATGTTTTTTACTCATTTTTTGCTGGGATGGGCTTACCCAAACTGAGACAAGTGTGGAGTGTGAGGATGAAAGTGATAAATAAAATAATGAGCAGGTGATGTGCAAACTAAAATAAGTGTCAAAGTCTGAACTCATGTCAGTGGAAGACCAGATGCAGCTGTACAATTGAAGTACATCAGTCCACTTGCCATTAAAAGGCTTGATACCAGATACAGTTTAATTGTCACTTGCCACTCCCTGGTAGGGTTTTGATATGAGTCTGCAATCAATTGACTTATTATGGTCCCTGTGCAATCAAATCTTTTTGATAACGATGATCTGTGTGTGTAGCTGCTCCCCGGCACTAACATCACAGCCTCAGCTCCATCTGAGATCATTAGGCGTTGTATTCTCAGAAAGGATGTGCAGCCTAGACCCTTTGCATGTACAGTTTCCAGTAGGGTCTGTGCTCCTGGAATCTAAGGCCTCCACTGATGTGACAGGGTGTGGAGCTCAGATGATGATGCCAGTGATGAGAAGCAACCGTAAAGACAGACGAAGCTTTGGTCCTCACCCTCCCACAGCTCAACTGCTGCATGGCCCAGTTCCTAACAGGCCATGGACTGGTACTGGTCTGTGGCCTGGGGGATTGGGGACCACAGTTCTAGAAGATACAAACTCCCCTTAAATTATTCTCAGAAAACATATTTTTATTAAGTTTTTCTTCAGGTTGATGGTGTGTTTGTTTCCCTGAAATCTATTCCCTTTTCTTCGTTTAGTGAGAAAATAGGAAAGAATTCTTTTTTTTTTTTTGTGATGGGTTTTGTTCTTGACATCATTAACAGGAAAGTGTTGAGAATAGCATCGTAAACAAATAAGAGAAGAATTTCCTTTGGGCTCTATCTTTATCTTTTTTATAAATATAATTAAGATTTTGCTAAAATTACCTAATTTATGTTCATTTTGCTCTGTTAACACGCTCTAATCAAAGTCATTGCTGGGTTAGTACATGCTTTCTGCTTTTCCTTTCTATATTTGTCTCTAGCTTTTAACTTTCCTTTCCTTTCCATCTTTGGTGACATTTGATTAAGAGAAAATAGGCTTCTACTTACATGGATAAAAGATTTCCATGCTTTTTGCAAAGCACATGCTTTTTCATTTCCAACCACACTGACCATGTAACAAGACCATTGTTTGGTACTTCTGGGCACTTTCTTCACAAAGAGAGAAACGTGAAGTACACTAAACCAAGAGACCATTTAAATACTCCAAGCCTGAATTTATCCATTCATTGAGAAGAAAATAATATTACCTGCATCATTGGGTTATTGTTATGATTAAAATTAAATAGTTTATTATTGTGATATAATAGTTCATAATTTACAAATGAGGAAAATATGGATATTTTTACTTATTCATTTTTATTAATGGGTACACGAGTATCTTTTTATCTCTATTTTTAACTAAAGATGCTATAAAAGACCTCTGAATAGTGGGTTTTAAATGATGTTTATGTTTATATTTTTATATTCTTCTGAGTGGTGAACATTAACTATTTTAATCAGGTAAAAATAATTAGGACTACTTGCCTCCATTGTTTGGTAATACACAACAATCTACTTTTTCAGTATGCTGCTTTTGAATATCAGTATGCACAAAACAAAAAGAAACCACTGTTTTTTAATCAAACATTATTTGAGTCTGGGTTTAAGTCAATAAAACATTTTCTTTAAAAGGTAGTATCAAAGATTTTAAGATGTAAAAAATTGGTATATCCATTAAGAGCATCACTTTTAAAAATTAAAGCTAAAAAACAGAAGTTGAAATTATTTCAGGTATAATGCTAGATCTGGCTGTTTAACTAGAATTTTACTACCCATAGTTTTCATAATCATTTTCAGATCATGTCAAAATAGTTAATTGGGGGTCCTTATTTCATGTCATCCATATACCTTTTAAGTAGAATTTTCATAAACATATTTCTTTGCAGCAGGGTATGAAATTATTTGTAACTTTTTACATATTCTGTACAAAAGAAATAGATCATTCTATTCCTAAATGAACCTTTTAGGGTGAACAAAATTTTGTAATCTTCACTTATTCTGCCAGCTATGTACAGAAACATCCTGGAGAGCATGTTGAATTTTAGAGCTAAAGGCTTCTAATCTAAGCCTCTTCGTGAATCTCCTTTTACTAACTTTCACTGAACATCCTACTTGTAGACAGCTCTGCCTGTGCTGAGTGACCTCAGGGTAGCATGTTTATTCTCCATTCACCTTTTCAGGAAGGTTTTTCTTATACCCATGTAACAAAGGAAAGAGCCATGGTTTGGCTATGTAATCACATTATTCAAGGAATTATACTGCAAACATTTGAAGTGGGACTATCTTCTCTAACTCTATTCTGTGATCTCCAAACAAACATTTTATTTCACATGAACATTATTGCACGTTCTGAATTTGTAATCATGCTCATCATCATAAATAGCATGTCCAAAATGTTTTTCAAAAACAAATGGTGGGATTAAAACAGTCATTTTCTCATTCTCAGGCTAAATTTGTTTCATTGTACCTCAACAACCTTAACTAAACTATATTGCAACTGAGGCAGGGACATGGTGAAGAAGGGTGGTGCTGCAAGTCACCTAAAGGAAATCAGTTCAAAGCTCTTGGCACTTTAGAATCAAGTAAGGTTTAAATGCTTGGTCAGAAAGCCAAATATTTTTAGTTCTATAAATTTCCAGCCAGGCTGTTTGTGCTTTTTTTACTGGTTAATAGGACCTGTAACAGATGGAATGAAATATTGATGACCAAGGATGGCAGATCCAGTTATCCCTAAGGAAATGTGATTTAATATTATCTTGATAAAGACAGAAGAACTAACTGAAATACAACAGCTGCAATTGCAAAGCAAAGTAGCAAACGGGCCCTCTATTTTATGTGCATTCTATTGCCAATATAACTGGATAGATAAGGAATGTATGTATGTGTGTATATGGATGTATATATATATGTGTGTATGTGCATGTATGTGTGTATAGCAGGCTTTAAACAGAATTGACACAAAGAATAGCATCCCCAGCAGCTACTCTACTTAAGAAACTGAATGGTGAGGATTTTTTATTGTTCTTGATGTTGTCTTAATTCATTCTGATGCTCCTCAGTTCTACAAGTATCCCAGCCACATGCATAACAAATTGCCTAACTTTATTGTGAGCATATGGTTAAAGAGTGACTTTTCAGGAGATTGAATTAATTTATGCTTGCACCTGGTAATAGAAGCTAGAGAATTTTTTGTCTAACCAAAAAGTTGGCTAGATTAATGGAAATGGAAAATAATGTTCAAATTGTTTTAGAACTCGATTGCTAGGAACTAACTTAAGCAGAACCATAGGGAAAGAAGCATAATTTTAGCTAGTTAAATATTGCATGTCAAGAAAATACATTCTTTTATTCACAGATAGTTTTTGCTGAATAAAATGGTCACATGTGCCAAGGAAATTTGCCAGGCTCCAAGGTCTGACTCCATCAAAGACACATCTATATCAATTAATTAATGCGCTCCATAAACACATAGTAGAGAATCATCTTTTTTACTGTATATTATTTTACAAGCCAATGCACCTGACCTTGGTTCAGTCACACCGTATTAGACTTTGAGAGACAAGGACAAACTTGCAAAGTAGTCCTGCTGGCAAAGTACCTATAAGGGAGCTTTGGAGCTATCATGTAATCATGGAACTTCTGGATCCCCCATACCCTGACTCTCTTCTGAAGTTTATCTTGTGATTAGAAAACCCAATAAAAAGGTACAGTGGTATTGTAATGGCTAATTATAGATAAAAACAATTCTTTCAGAAGGAATCTTAGATGAATCAACAACTGTCAAAAGATTTCAGTTCCAAAAGAAACAATTTAAAGTGGAAATTGAGGCATAAAATGAATAGAAAATGTAAGAAAATGTTATGCTCCCACATTACCCAGGAGACAGGCAGGCTTGAAAAAGTTTTATACTGACTGAAATGTAAAAACTGCTCAGGATATTTTACCCACTCCGCTTAGAACTGATGCAGTGTTATTCTCCAAGTCAACATTTCATATCTCTCTATGGAATTACACTGCAGAGTTTTATATTTGGCGTTACCTTGGCTAGAATTGTTTAAAATTCAGGAAAAGTTGCCTTAAACTGAAAAAGGAGAGAACACAGTAATTGGAGAGCAAGTTTATAAACTTTTTCCAGTTGTTGATGTTGGGAATGAATTCATGGGTAGCGATTGAAAGTGATATTGAAAGATGCCCCTAATAAAATGTGGTAATTATATTTGCATAATTATTTTATTTTTATAACTATTGCCTCAAGCTATACAATAAACAAAAACAAAACATAAAAACTTGTGAGTTAACTTAATAGATCATTTCTGTATACAAATATGTTTTTTTAAAAAAACAGCTTTCATTTTTCAGAAAGCATATATTTTATTTGCAAATTCATTCCTGGACTTGAAGCACTGAATCATCCTTGGGATTGTTTTTCTAGCTGATATATTATTTATAATTTATAAGAAATAATTCACATGTTATATTATCATTTGCAGGACTCTTAGGGACCACAGAGTTCAATATAAGTGGGAATACTTATCTTTTATATTAAACAAGATATTGACTTGGAAACTTGCTATCATAACATGTTTTGATGCATTAAATAAAATTGGCACTGTATATTTGTTGATAAAGTAATATGACAAAATATGATAAAACATTGGAAGAAAAAGAAAAAAAAGTAGTGGTAATAATAGTAACCATGAAACTTCTCATTAAATCTGAAAATCTGAATTAATTTTTCCTTTCAAAATTCCCTCTGAATACCAAAGGGAATATATTGAGAAAATAAAATGGCATGAAGAACTAAAAGGAGGAAAGCCTGACTAATACCAATAAACATCAAAGCTTTTCCACAATGTATTCCACAAGTATGTTGCATTAAAAGTAAAAAGTAATACATACACTGTGTTTCAAAAGAAAATAATGTGATGTTAAAAAATAAATGATTATATATGAGGATAAGTAGAAAAATCCAGTGAAACAGTAGACACTGCAGGCTAAGCTGGGTGAGGGATCAAAAGCTAAACTAATCCATGGGATGAAAACAAAGGGACACATTTAAACAACAGGGCTCACAAAGTGGGGCTACATGGAATTTCAGTTGGATGCTCATGCCTACAGGGGCACCATTTATAAAGAGGGCTCTTACGTCCAGCCTCATGCTTTCATTATCAAAACTGAAAAACTGGGAAAGGCACAGCACAAAAGCCACTTTAGCTCCAGAGGTTACTGTATAATGGTTGTAAGAAATGCAAAATGCAAAGACTTTGCTGGTTTAAAGATTGACTTTCAGAAAAGAAGAAATAAAGCGATCACAGCCAAGAATTCAGGCCCGGCAAATTACAATTTTTCATCTTGATATGATAGGAGATTTTTATTTATATTAGAATATACTGTAGATTCTCATCAAGATCTTTCCTGATGATTTTCAGGGATGGAGGGGCCTCCGGAATTTCAGTTAAGGGAAATGATACATTCTGCTGCTCAACAGGGAGACATGACACCTGCTCTAAGCTATTATCAAATGAGAAAGATATTTTTGATGTGTTATTCCCTTGAAAAAGTTTCATGACTGTCTTTCAGATCTTCAATGTCATATTGGCTTTCTTCTTAAGAACAAATGTTGAAACTTCCTTTGTTTTCAAATATGTATTTGACCTCCTCTCAGATCTATAGTAGACCTTTTAAATATACGTTTTCAGCATACCTTTCAAGTAGCCTTTTAAAGGTTGATAACTTATAACTACAAATTCTATTTTCCACTAACTTGGAAGATATATTTATTACATTTATTATGCAGAAGTGGATAACATCATAAACTTTAATCTGTGAAATTAAAATAACTCCAGATATAAAAATCTTACTTTTCTCTCAGTTAAATTAACTGATTTG
This sequence comes from Galagoides demidoff, assembly GCA_963574575.1. NCBI lineage: Eukaryota > Metazoa > Chordata > Mammalia > Primates > Galagidae > Galagoides > Galagoides demidoff. The sequence goes on along the minus strand of CAUYQV010114154.1, from coordinate 13,436 downwards.
AATATAGATGTCCAAAGACTCTGACAGAACCCATAACAATTTTAATGGTGTCAATTATACTCATGTCTCTTAGAAAAATAAACAAAAAGTAACACTAGGACTATGAATCTACTGAGCAATTAAATATTTGTGGAATAACTTGAAAGTTAGAAAAAATATATTCATAAAGCATTCTGCAAAATGTAAGACAATTCTTTTGAAAATATTTCTCTTATAAGTTGGAATTCTGAGAATAGTTATATTTTATATGATGCCTATTGAAAATAATTATTATGGAGCAAACATGATCATAAGAACTATAGGAATCAACTCATATAACATGCAGAAATATTGAAAAAAAATTCCCAGAAATGACACAAGGGAATGCAGACATTTATAAAACAAAAATAAAAATCTTGTGATTAGCCAAAGACAGACTATAACCAGAGGAGACAGAAATGTAGGTATAACTAGTAATAATTAGAAACAGAATTTTGAGATGGGTTGTTAATGTGTGCACTTTCTGGTTTTTGAATATACACATTTAATATGATAAATTTCACTCTGAGGCCCAGCTTTGCAGTATCCACAGGTTTTGAAAACTTGTGTGATCATGACCATTCTGTTCAAGAAATCTAATGATTTACTTCTTTTACCTTCTCCTTAACCCAGCTTTCACTCAGCATAAGGTTGTTTAGTGTCCATGAATTTATGTGGTGTTGAAGATTTTTATTGGAGCTGAGTTCTACTTTTGTGCGACATTGGTCTGAAAAGATACAGGGTATGATTTCTATTCTTTTAAATGTGTTAATATTTGATTTTTGCCCTAAGACATGATTAAATTTGGAGGATGATCCATGGGCTGACAAGCAGAACATATAATCAATTTTATTGGGATGGAATGTTCTGTATATGACTGTCAAGCCCATTTATTATAAAGTTGTGTTTAAGTCTATTGCTTCTTTATGTAGTTTATGCTTAGAGGATCTGTCCAGTTTTGTCAGAGGGGTATTTAAATCCCCAGTTATCATGGTGTTGCAGGATATTTCATTGTTCATATCTGTTAGGGTTTGCTTTACATATCTAAGAGCATATAAGTTGGGCACATAGATATTTAGGGTTGAAATGTCTTCTTTGTTGTATTGTTACCTTGATCAGTATATAGTGTCCATCTTTGTTTTTATTTTTGTTGTTTTAAATAGTATTATATCTGCAAGTAAGTTGGCAACTCCTACCTTCTTCAAATTTCCATTTGCCTGTAATATTGTTTTCTAGCTTTTCATTCACCCTTAGGCTTGTTTAGTCCTTCAAAGTTAAGTGTATTTCCTAAATACAGAATATGGTTGATTTGTGCTTTTTTTTAATCCACTCAGCCAGCCTATGCCTCCTCGGTGGGGAACTTAAACCATTCATATTTATTGAGATATTTGATAAGTATGAAGGAGTTCTGTTCACCTTATTTTCATCCCTTGCATCACTGTGGAAGCTAGGCTTTGTCCTTTAGTTTCTTGGTATCTTGATTTGGCTGGTGGTCTATCGTAAATGGTTAGTGTGAAGAAAGGGTCTGAGTACTTCCCACAGAGCTGGTCTGGTTGTGGAAAATTTCCTCAATGTTTGCACATCAATAAAAGATTTAATTTCTTCATCAAATAAGACACTTAGTTCAACAGTATACAGTATCCTGGGCTAAAATTGTTTTGTTTAAAAGATTTAAAGCAGATGAATACCCTCTTCTGGCTTGAAAAGTGTCAGTTGAAAAGTCTGTTTTTAGCCAGATATTTTTACCCTTGTAGGTAAGAACTTGTTTATGCTTGACTGCTTGAAGAATTTTCTCTTTCATTTTGATTTTGCCCAAGTTAATTACAATATGTCTCAGAGATACTTTGTCTAAATTGAGTCATACTGGAGTTCTGAAACTATCTAGTATCTGCATTTCTGGGTCTCTTTCACCGCTAAATTCCTCACCATGATGTCTTGAAGAAGAGTTTTTATATTTGTAGGACTCTCTTCTTTTTCAGGAATACCTATGATTCAAATATTCAAATATTTGGTAGTCCTATATCTCTCAGATAATTTTGTACTTTTATTCCCCTTTTTTTTCTGCCTCTTTGAATGACTGGGTTAGTTCAAAAGTTTTATCTTCAGTATTTGAGATTATAATCTTATTCTGAATCCTATTACTTTCATTTCAAAAATTTCTCTGTTGGTGGTATTTTCAGCTGTATCTTCACTGTATTCTCTTGAGTGGGTGGACCTGCTCTAAGTTTTCATGTTGCCAGTGTTTCTCTACTGATTTCTCCCCATGCTTATTTTCAGTTTATCTATATATTTATTAAACTTTTAAAACTGGGACACCATGGAAAAAAAGTAGAACTCAGTTCCAACAAATCTGTTCATCCCCTCATAAACTCATGAATACTAAACAACATTATGCTGAATGACAGCTGGGTCAAAGAGGGGATAAAGATGGAAATCATGAGACTTCTATAAAAAGTATAAGGCAAACAACACACAAGCTATCAAAACCTGTAGAACACTGTTGTGGATGTGGTAAGAAGGAAACATTTTTTCTCTGCTGGTGGGATTGCAAACTAATACAACCTCTATGGAAAGAAGTATGGAGAATCTTCAAAGAGCTAAAAGTAGACCTTTCATTTGATCCTGCAATCCCATCACTAGGTATCTATCCAGAAGGAAAAAAAAAAAACATTTGTACATAAGGACATTTGCAGTAGAATGTTCTTTGCATCTCAATTCACAATTGCTAAAATGTAGAATCAACCCAAGTGTCCATCAACCCATCAATGGATTTATAAAATGTGCCATACACACACACACACACACACACACACACACACACACAATGGAATGCTATTCAGTCATTAAAAAAAAAGATGGAGACTTTACATGTTTTGTATTTACCTAGATGGAATTGAAAAACATTCTTTTTAGTGAACTATCACAAGAATATCAGTGTATGCAATACTAATATAAAACCCCACATGGGAAAAAACAAAAATTAAATTCATATAGAGGGGTAGAGAGGAGAAAGGAAAGGGGAGAGGGTGTGAGGGAGGGATTGGTAAGATCTAGTTTGATGGGTGCAATGTAAAGTGCACTCCCTGCATGAAGGGCTTAACTACAACTTGAACTTTACCTAACAAAGGCAAACAATATAACCTAAATATTTGTACCCTCATATTGAAATATAAAACAAAAAGGCATTTTGAAATTATTAGGATGTAAAGATTTAAAGGGAAAACAGATGAAAAAGTCATCATTAAAACTTCAAAAGAAGCAACTGATTCTAAACTTACAAAAAATAAGATAAAAGGGAAAATTATTTTTCTTGTTCACACAGTTCATAAAAAATATTACACAGGCAAACACATACTGACAAAATATTATTTTATTTTATTTTTTTTGAACAGAGAAAAACAAAGTAAGCATTCAGGCATTAAAAAACAAAAAGCAGATTATCTAACTCCTTTCATCTCCCAGGGCCTTGCCCTCATAATCAATCCCCACAATATAATCCTCTGGGCAGCAGATTTGTTGACAATATTAAATATTTTAGGATAATGCAGTAGACTTGGTATTTGTTATAACAAAATAAAATTTATAACCCAAGAATACTAATGTTTATAGTTTATGGCAATATAAAAAGCAAATGTTCCTCTCATGTACACTTTCTTTCTCTCTCTCTTTTTAATTTTTTTTCTTAATAAAAGGCATTATAACACATCTATCAATTGACACACATTGAATTATCATAAAGGCAATATATTTATTTTCTATTCATTCAAAAATATAATATGGCTAAGATTTCAAAACCTCTCTTTATATGGACCTGATTGCAGCACTCTCTGTCTTCCTGGAGGGCAATAGCATCGTAATTTTTATTACAATTACATATTTTATTTTCTGTATAGTTTACATTTATAGTTATATCATCTATTTAGATATCTAGAAACATTGTTTTTTATTTTTTCTTATTTTTGCACTTTAAATAAGTAGATTCATGGAGAAGTATTCTTTTGTGTTTGTAAAATTTATATGCAGTATATTGTTTTGTTTGACTATAGTTTAAATACAGTATTTCAAAAAAATTATATGCCGAAATGTGTTCATTTGGCTGTCTGTGGACTTCTGAGTTGCTTTCCTTTGTGAATTACATATTCTTGCATAAGTTCTTCTGATACGTACAAGCACACATTTTCATAAGGTACTTAGCAAGTGGAATTTTCAAGACATAGTAGTATACGATATTCTCAATTTCACTAGATGATTTTTTATTTTGTTCCCTAGTTATTTAGGGAGTTGATATTTTTCATATTTTGGCTGGTTATTTAGATTTCTGCACTTTTGTGAAGAACCTGGCCAAATCTTTTCTTCATTTTTCACTGGATTGCATATATGTACTAGTGAAATTAAAACTTTTAAAATAGATGAAAGTCTGGGCATGGTGGCTCACGCCTGTAATCCAAGCACTCTGGGAAACCAAGGTGGGTGGATGCCCTGAGCTCAGGAGTTTGAGATCAGCCTGAGTGAGAGTGAGTCTTCCTCTCTAAAAAAGAAAAAAAAATCACTGGGTATTGCAGTGGGTGCCTGTAAGGCTAAGGCAAGAGGATGGCTTAAGCCCCAGAGATTGAGGTTGCAATGAACTATGACACCATGGCATTCTACTGAGGGTGATAGAATAGGACTCTGTCTCAAAAAAAAAAAAAAAAATTCAGGTATATGAAATAATACCCTTGTCAAATCTATGTGGTATAAATAACTTCTCCTCAAAATTTTGTTGGTTCTCTCTGTTACAGTGTTTGATGACCAGAAGTTCTTAATTTTAATATTATCAGATTTATCAAACTTTGTCTTTGAAAGTGACTCTATTTTTTGCCCTACAAACTATTCTGTACCCAAACTTCAATGAGATTGCCTTATATTTATGTCTTTAATTAATTGGAATAGATGTTTTTATTTATGCTATGATGTTTGGGTTCATTTTTACTCTCATCTTATGCTCACATAGAGTTCTCAAATACTTTTTTTTTTTAGAGAGTCTATTATGTTGTATGTTGCCCTCCATAGAGTGCTGTAGCGTCACAGCTCAAAGCAACCTCAAACTCTTGGGCTCAAGTGATGCTCTTCCCTCAGCCTCCTGAGGAGCTGGGACTACAGGCACCACCACAATGCCTGGCTGTTTTTTGATTTCAGCTATCTTTGTTGTTTGGCAGGCTCAGGCCAGGCTTAAACCCGCCAGCTTTGGTGTATGTACCTGGTGCCCTAACCACTGACCTACAGGTGCCAAGCCAGAGTTTCCAAATACTACTTATTGAAAAAAAAAGTTCCTCTTCACTGCCATAATTTTAATTAATATATTTGCAATGTCTATATGTATGTGTCTGTTTCTATGCTATCATTTTTATTCATTTTATTTTTATCTACACTTGCAACAATATCATACTAATTTCAATAATTTTGACTTTGTAAGTCTCCAAACCAATTTTTTTTCAAATTTATTTTCAGGAATGTCTTGGATAGTCTTAGTCCTTAAAATGTCAGTATACATTTCAGATTCAGCATGTCATTTTGAACACACACATCAGTACAATACCTCAACACACCCACATCTTGGCAAAATATTGAGATTCCAGTGAATTTATAAGAATAGTAGTAACTGACAGCTTACCAAGAATCCAGGAATCTAGTTTATATCTCTATTTTATATGTTTGAAGTACTCTATTATTTTTTCTCACACCTATTTTTGTGCATTTAATTTCTATATCCTTGGCTTTTTTATGTATTTAATGTTTTTTGTTGTATTTTTATTTTTGCATACACATTAACTGTATCTTGCTACAATTGTTACATCAAATTTTTGTGCAGCAAAGTTACTGAACTCTCTTAACAATTTTGAAAATGTATGTGCAGACATTTTAAATTTTTCACTGGCATAATCATAGCCTATGGAAACTGATGCTTAACCCATTAATTATTAATCTTTCATTTTAAAAATTATTTACCTTTATAGCCTTATATAAAACACATACAATTCTACTCTGGATACTGCCTTAGTTATGTTCTACATTGTATAATGCACACATGGTAGATTTGTTATCACACAGAGAAAATAATATTTAAAATTTTATTGTATGGATTTTTTTTGCACAATGGGTTATTAGAAATTCATTTGCCAGTATTAAAGATATAAACATTTCTACTTATTTCATACTGATTTCTAGTGTTGCTTTTGATCAGACAACATCTTGACTGCTTGAATTTCTTTAAAATTTTGTGAGATTTGTTTTATGGCTCTGTATACACTAAATTTTGTTAATGTTACAGTTATGGCTGTAAAATGTGCATATCCTATGTTGTTTGTGAATTATGTGGTTTAAATCTGCTATAATTTAAGTTTTGACTGCTTCTTCAGTAAATTACTGAGACAGGTGTCTTAAAATCTCCCACTATAATTTACAACATGTACACTTTGCTTTCCATTGCTCCCTGTAGCTCTTTGAAAATTTAGACTGTCTGACCAAATAAAATTTACAAATTATTTTATTTACTTTACCCAAATGAAACTTTTATCACTGGGAACATGTCCTTTTTATCTCTAGTCACCCATTATTTTGTATTAAATGTACTTTTCCTGATGTTAATATATACATTTGCTAGTTTTCATTTGATGTGTGAAGTGTAGCATTTTTCATCTTTCTATTTTTAAGATTTCTGAATTTTTATACTTTGGTGTGCCTCCTATAAATATCATATTGTAGTTTTTTTGTTTTTTTGAGACAGAGTTGCACTATGTCACCCAATGTAGACTGCTGTGATGTCATAACTCACAGCAACCTCGAAATCTTGGGCGTAAGCAATTCTCTTGCCTCTGCCTCCCAAGTAGCTGGAACTACAGGTGCCTGCCCCAATGCCCGGCTATTTTTGTTGTTGTTGTTGTTGTTGTTTTGCAGTTGTCATTGTTGTTTAGCTGGTCAGCCTCAGTATACATGGCCAGCACCCTACCCACTGAGCCAAGGACACCACACATTTGTAGTTTTATTTATTTTATGTGTTATTAACACTTTCCTTTACTACTTAAACTGTAATTTTATTATGGAGAAAAAAGAAATGATATAATTTTTAGAGTTAATTATTTGCTTCTACCACAAAAGTATATTTTTTAGAAAAAATTATTTATTTCAGTAAAATATATAAAAAATATAAGATAGCATAAAATATTTTTAAAGGTAAAAAGTGTTAAATAAAAAAATAAAATTCTATTTAACATTACTCACAAACTATAGCTAGTAGATACCTATAAAATATATTTCTTTACAAAGAAGTAATGTATTGGGTAATAAATTACAATAATTTTAAAATTTTGTAGTCTAAGGTAAGCATTTTTTAAGCAATATCTCACCAAAATAAAAGAGAAATGTTAGAGAAGGGAGGCAAAACTAGATCACATCAATTTGAACGATTATCCTGGGAAGAAAATACTTTTCAAGAGCTAAAAAAAGAAGCTTAGACATCGTGATACCTGGTTTTGGTAGTATTAACTTTGCCTCTATCACTCTTCCCCCAGCACCAGTAGTTAGCATGGAGAGAGAATCCGTCCACTTGGGGAAGAAGAGGGCAAGTGCATGGTGGATTTTGCCTTGGAACCAAATGCCTGCTTGAATAAGATATAGTAAAATACGGCACTAGGCTGCACCTTGCAGCCTTTTCATCCCATGCTGGTGCCAGCAGATAGAACTCATGGACTCATCCAGGCCCAGAGGCAAGTTTTCTGTCCCAGCATAGTAAACTCCTGCTTCACTGCTAGATGACAAAATTGGCCACAGACTCTGAACCAATTTCAGTGATGGGCAGGTCATAGCAATTATGACCCTTGGGCAACCCAGGGTTTGGGGCCTAGAACTTTGGGTTCAACTCAGCATGGTGCCAACTCCACCCAGTTCAGTATGGAATGAAACTCTTTCCATGTGTGGTAAAAGAAGAAAATGAGTGGGAACCCGAGGGACATTGTTGATCTTTTCCAAGTCCATCAGGCTTGATATTTTTTCTGGCCACAATGGAATAAAACTAAAAATCAATAACAGGAGAAATGCTAGAAAAGTTTTCATGTGTGACAAAACCACAGCTAACATTATGCAGAATGGGGCAGTGTTTAATGTCTTTACTCTGAGATCTGGGTGAAGACAAAAATGTTTGCACTGTCTAATTTTATTCCACACAGTACTGGAAGTTCTAGCCTGAATGATTAGGCAAGAGAAAGAAATAAAAATGTATAATAATTATAGAAGAGGAAGTCGAATGGTACCTGTTTGCAGATGGCATGATCATATATGTGTATATAGAAACCCTACATAATTGGTGGAACCATTGTAAGGAATAATAAACAAACCAATTAAAGGTAAAAGATACATAAGCAACATATAGAAATCACTAGCATTTCTATACACAATACTGAACTATCTGAAAAAGAAATTAAGAAAGAAATTCTATTTACAATAGTCCCCACAAAGTAAAACCTTTAGGAATAAATTTAACCAAGGAGTTGAAAGATCTATACAATGCAAACTGTAAAACATTGATGAGAGAAATTGAATAGACCACAATAAATGGAAGGATAGGCTGTGTTCATGGATTGGGAGAATTAATATTGCTCAAATGCTCATATTACCCAAAGCAATCTAGAGATGCAATACAATTTTTATTAAAATAGCAAGACATCATACACAGAAATTTCTATATATCTGTGTATCTATCTATCTATCATATGTAAAATAGTGGGTTTCATAAAAGTCAAAAGTAGAACAGTGGTCATTAGAGGCTGAGGAGAATAGGGGAAAGGATAATTCTGGGAGAGGCTGGTCAATGGATACAAAGTTACAATTAGAAAGGAAGAATAATTTCAGCTATAGAGTTAGTACAGTTAATAATAATGTTGTATATATTTCAAGATAGGTGCAAGATTTTAAATATTATTACTACAATAAAATGATAAGTGTATAAAGTGATGGATATGGTAATTACCCTGATTTAAACATTATATAATGTATACAAGGTCAAACAACTAAGTTTGAGAACACATCCTAGAAAAAGTGTTACTACTTCATTACTGAATATCACTACAGTTACCTTCAAAGTACTCCCCTTGGGAAGCTGTGCACAGATGCTAGCACCTAGTCCACCCTTCCAACCAACTTGGGAACTCTTTATCTAGAATGACCACCAGAGCTGTTGTCCAAGGAGATCTGGCAATTAAGTTTCTGAACTTGCTACCATGTGCTTATGTTAGCAACACTGTACAAACAACTTGGTAAGGTTTCATAACCTTGGTATATTAGTGCCTCACAGCTCTGTTTGTGTTCACATAAGGCAGTATCTTGCTGAGTGCCATTCATTATTGTTGTTGCATGTTTTTATGTGCCATATGGCAACACCTCTAGTGGTCATTCCAGAAAAAGAGTTCTAAAATTACTTCAAAGGGTGGACTAGGTGCTGCCATTGGTGCATAGCTTCCCAAGGAGAGTACTTCAAAGGTGACTTTAGTGATATTCAACAGTAAGGTAGATAGCACTTTTTCTAGGATGTGTTCATTAACTTATCAGACCTCATTAAAACATCAAAATAGGCTCCGCACCTGTACACAGTGGTTATAGCACCAGCCACATACACGGAGGCTGGGGAGTTCAAACCCAGCCTGGGCCAGCTAAACAACAATGATAACTGCAACCAAAAAATACCTGAGCATTGTGGTGGGGACCTGTAGTCCCAGCTACTTTGGAGGCTAAGGCAAGAGAATCACTTAAGCACAAGAGTTTGAGGTTGTTGTGAGCTGTGACACCATGGCACTTCACCGAGGGTGATAGAGTGAGACTCTGTCTCAAAAAAAAAAAAAAAAAAGAAAAGAAAAAGAAAAAGAAAAAAAATCAAATAATATCCCATAAATATATGTAGTTATTACATATAAATTTTTTAAAAGTAACAAAAATAAGATAAATTATTGATTCATGTAACAAAGATGAATTTCAAAATCATTAAATGAAACAGAGATTGCACCAATGAATAAATACTGTATGACTACTTTTATAAGAATTTTAGAATAAGCAAAAAAAAAATGTCTCTGGGGAGTTGTAATTTACTGTGATAGTATATGGAAATTTCTGGAATGATAATAATACCATGTATCTTGATATGAGATTGGCTTGCAAAGGTGTATGTTTTAGTGAAAATGTATAAATGAATATCTAATTATTTACCTAAATAAACACCAAATGACAGTGTCCTTCATTACTTGTGTTATTTCAAAAGAAACAAAGCTTAAACTCTAGATAATTATATGCATTCTTAAGCCTTCTTTGAGAATTGTACTGATATCTGCAATTAACTTTGTAGTGCATCAAAAATAATATGGGTTGATGAATTCATATGGAGAGGGATTAGTGAACGGATATGTAATTAATCAAGTAAATAAAATATTAATTGCATCATCTAGGTAACAAGTATATGGGTAGTCATCATAAATCTTTCAACTTGTCTAAGTTTCAAAATTTTCTTTATTATATTCTAGAATAAAAAAAGTAAGATGTTTTTTAAAGATAGATGTATGTAACAATCATTGCACATAAGGGTGATGTATGGGCTAAAGAGAAAATCAGAACTGCCCATAGTTTCTTGATGATTCAAACTTTTATACATGGAAAAGGAAGAAAAATTACCTAACTTACTGTATTTGTATAAGTTAAAAATAGTACCATACTTGTGAAAAATGAAAACTAAGATGAAATAATTCAGTTGGGAAATAATAAATTAATGAACTAAAGGTGTTGAACCTGTGGCATACTGCTTTTGTGAGGGTATTTTTTGCTTATCTGTGGTGTCAGATATCACGATGTCATGATATTTTTGGTAGTCAGCTCTCCTTAGTATTTGTGTATTAACTGTGTGGCCCAAGACAATTCTTATTTTTCCAATGTGTAGCAGAAAATAAAAAAGATTGGCTGCCCCTACACCACGAAAATGTGTATAATTCTAGTTAAATCATGAATGATATTAATTGCCTTATATTAGGTGCATAACATGTATTTTGACAAAGGATGCCTCAGTTTTGAAAAATACATGGTTGCTTAATAGTTATTATTATAGCTCATCCATGATTTTTCTATCAACTGAGACAAGTAATGACAGCCATTATCATAACTTTTGCCTTCTGAGTTCAGCCATTTGAAAGAGGCAGTTCTTGAATTTATTAATTTCTGGTGCTAATTCATATTCTAATTAATATATTTACGGTCTTTAAGCTTATTAAAACCATTTGCCTGCTTTCCTTGGGTAATTTTATTGCTGTTTTTGCTTGTTTCTTTTTAAACTTATTTGTTTCATTAACTTTTAATTTATTTTATAGTGATTTAATTCTTTAATAGTATTGATTTAACTCAAATTACAGCTTAACATACATTCATATTTTCTGATATGTACAATCTTCACTATAATGATTAGGTAGTTTGTAGTATTGCTCATGAGTTGTTTTACTTTTTTGTTTGCTTTAAATTTTTAATTTTATTGAAAAGCCACAAAAAATGTGATGGGAAGTATCCAGCTATTGATAGTGATATTTCTTATAGTACATGGCTGGATACTTCTGGACTGGCCTCTTCATGGTAAATATGTAGCACTTCTGTTTTGGCTACTTTATTGAAGTTAATTTATGTAGCAAAGATACTTTGTTCAAAATGAATTTAGCAGTGACCCACAGATTAAACTATTTAGTTTTTCTTTACTTCTCTGTTTGAACACCCCTGGTCTAAGAGAATTGAAAGAATATCTTAAAATTATTTTGTTTCAAATCTTCTGTATTTCTTATAACTTTTGCTTTGCATGTTTTGCTGTGCTATTCGATGGTATTTTGGCCAGTCTTATAGACTACCCTCTTTATTTTTATATTATCTTGTTTTAAATATTTTCCCTGGATATTAAATATAATTATGTGCCTGGTCCAGTCTGAGTTTCTTAAATAGAAAATGGTAACCCACTTGTAGTTTCTGAGATGCTTGAGAAAACATGTTTTGTTCAATAATACAATTTTATGTGAGATGTTTTGTTTAATTCATTCTCTTTTTAAAAGGTTTTTGTTGTTGCTATGTGCTGTTCATTTTCTGTGATTGTGCTGCGCCCAATTAGAAAGTATAGAGTCTTTTTCAGCCTCTTCCTCTGATGGTCTTTGTAACTTTCGATTATCTGAGTGCTTTAGTTTTCTGCTATAACAGCTATAGCAAATTGTTACAAATGTAGTGACTTAAAGACAAAAGTTGTTGTATTGTCTGGAAGCCAGAAGTTCAAAATGGGTCTCTTTGGGCTAAAATCAAAGCCAGCAGGGCTATGTTCCTTTGTGGAAACTTTAGTAGAGAATATGTTTCCTGCTTTTTTTCCAGCTGCTGGAGGTTGTCTGCATTCCTTGCCCCATGACCCCCTTCCATCTTCAAAGCCAGCAATGGATGGAGGCATCTTTCTCATATCACATCACTCCTGCCTCCCTGTTTCACATTTAAGAACCCTTGTGTTTATGTCGGGCACACTCAGATGATCCAGGTTTATCTCCTAAAACAACTGATTGCAATCTTAATCTCATTTGCTATTTTTGTCTTTGTTATGTAATATGACATATCACAAGTAGTAGGAATCAGTGGGTTGATATCTACGTGAGGCCAGCCATCAATTTGTCTGCCACTATGAGTTATCTTTTAGTGAATAGTGTCAAAAACAAAAAGATGAGAAAAATACTATGAATCAGCCAGGATCACTATATTAAGTTCTTGTTCAGTGAATCTTCTTCTTTTAAAAGATTTAAGATCCTGGTGGCACCCATAGCTTAGTGTGTAGGGCGCTGGCCACATACACCAAGGATGAAAGGTTCAAACCTAGCCCAGGCTAACTAAAGAACAATGTCAACTGCAACAACAAAAAAATAGCCCGGCATTGTGGTGTGCACCTGTAGTCCCAGATACTTGGGAGGCTGAGGCAAGAGAATCACTTAAGTCCAAGAGTTTGAGGTTGCTGTGAACTTTGACACCACAGCACTCTACCCAGGTAGACATAGTAAGACTCAGTCTCAAAATAAATAAATACATAAATATTTAAGATCCGCAACATAGTTATACATCTTTATTAACTCATTCTGGGCTTCCTCCAAAACCAGACTTAATTTTTATTGTTCTCAATGTCCCTTTTTGTGTAGCATTTATTATATACAGACACACACACATTTCTATATCTATATCCATATATATATATATATATATATACACACACACATATATAAGTATATAAATGTATACAGGGTGTTTATAAAGTTTGTCTATTTTAGTCTATAAACATATACAGGATGTCCATATGGTTGTCTATTTTGAATTGCACATGAACTTTATGAACAATCTGTATTTATATCACA
>CAUYQV010114153.1:0-35654 GCA_963574575.1 Galagoides demidoff | reverse complement strand
TTATTTTTATTTTTTTTGACATGGAGCCTCAAGCTGTCCCCCTGGGTAGAGTGCCATGGCATCACAGCTCATAGCAACCTCCAACTCCTGGGCTCAAGCGAGTCTCCTGCCTCCACCTCCCAAGTAGCTGGGACCACAGGCGACCGCCACAACACCCAGCCATTTTTTGGTTGCAGCCATCATTGTTGTTTGGCGGGCCCGGGCTAGGGATTCAAACCCGCCACCTTAGGTGTACGTGGCTGGCACCTTAGCCGATTGAACCACAGGCGCTGAGCCCCTAATTTTCAATTAATACATTTAAACAGTGCAAAAGGTTCATCAACTAATTTCCTTCTTCCTAGAAAGAGAAAATGTAAAAAAAAATTTTTTTTCCAGTAAATTATTTCCCACTTATCTAAAGTTTTGGTTCTCTCTTTCATTTTCTTTCACCATTTTCCAAAATCTATGTCTTTGGAGGTAGTTCAATGTCCTTCTTAATGGACTTAAACTTTAGATGAAAAAAACCATTCATTCCTGTAAGTATGCAGGATATAGTTTCAGAATTTCAGTGAATAGTAACTATAGGAAGCTACCAAAAAAAAATAACTGGCCAAGAGAAGTCACCTATTGAGTAGGTAAGGATTTTTAGTTAACTCTGAAGAAAAGCTGGAGAATTGGATTGCCGTGCATTTTGGTACTGTCGTTTGTTTGTTTTGAAGGTATTTTTGTTTACTTGTGTTTTGTTTTTGTTTTTGTTTTCCTACTTCCACCCAGGTCATGCTGCCCTCTTGTAAGGCATCTCCCTGTAGAACTGAGTGCATTGCTGATTATCTGGGGGACGCTTCTGTGCTCCTTGTAGTGTCCCCCTCTGCCTCTGCTGTCCACAGACAGGACTCCTTACAGTTTCCCAAACATGCCATTCTCATTTCTGGCAGCTCCCCTTATGTGTCACGTGCTAGAGAAATCCTTCTCCTTACTCTGTGTCCTTCCCAACCCTCCAGGAGATTGTCCCCACCTCTTACTAACAGCCGCTCTCATTTCTGAAGTCATATATGGTATTTTCCCATCCTGTGCTGGGCTTTCCACCCAGCAGTGTCTGTCCTGCTTTTTCCATAGTGTGTCTGTCTTGAGTGCAGTATGCTGCCTGGTAGTATCGACTGCCACATCTAACCTTCTAGCATTTCTTCATTTTGTCAAACCACAACTCTCAGGATTTTGAGTGCCATCCATTTCTCACAGACCCCAGACAATGGCGTTATCTACCAACAGACATTGCTCCTGTGTTCACTGGCCATCTATAAGATAGGGTCCAGCTTGTTATTTGGTATTCTCTTATATGAGTTTAACACTTTAAGATCCACTGATTAGTTATGACCTCCCAGATCTGTCACTAGGTGTGTATTCTTAGACAAGTTAGTGAAGCTTATTACTGCTCAGTACAGTAGAGGTAATTATAATCCTTTCCATAGGTTAAGAATTGAATGAGTTACTATATGTAAGGAAACTATGTATAGCACAGGTGGGTGCTTAATGGATATTAGCTAATTTTTTTAATTCATAGATGGGCAAAGTATGGCTAGTACAATGTTAGTAATCTCCCATAAGTCAGTTTTGCAACTACTCAGCAAAGCATCCTGGATTCAAACTTAGGCTTGTCTGACCTCGAAGTTTTTCTTCTGTCCGCTGCTATCTGCCTCCACGTTAATTAAGAAGGGATATGAATAACTGGTTCACTTCAATCTCATCAGCTCTGCTTCAAAGTGAAGGACACGTACTGATACCGTGACCTCTGTGTCGCCAAACATGGGCTGACTTTCTGCATTTGTTTCTACTGTTACTAGTCAGCCTGTTTTATGAATTGCATGTTGTCTATGGTGGGGAATTTGGGATTTGATCAGTGATTGAGTCTACGAATAGTTTCTCTAGGGCTAACCGGTACATGACTACATTCTGCCTCAAATTTATTACCGTCCCTTTCTGTTGTGCTACCTGCCATGCCCGTGATCAAAAATGTGACAATGTTGTAAAAAATCTCTTGGATAAACATTTGCAGGACCCTCGGGGATCCTTAAAGTTCTGATGTTTTATGGGAGGCATAGTCAATGCTAGGTAATCAATCCCCAAGTGTATTTGGACAAGAAATTTAATAAAACACAACATTTATTCAACTTCACCTCTCAGATAATGATGGGAGTAGGTTGAATGGGATGCAACTTCTCAACATATCCTGGACTCTGTGTGAGGTTCTCTGGGTAGCACAGCCTGGGTAGCACAGAAACCAGTCATCATCTATTCTCATTGCAGCAGGGCTGGCAAGTGGAGCAGCTATATGTGTCCATTTAACTTAGTCTGAATTCATTTTTAAAACAGAACACTAATCAGAAAATCAATGCATATTGACATGTACTGTGTGAAATACACAAAGAAATGGAAACAGTACAAAGCCGTCAAGACAAGAAAACGCGTTTGAAAGTCTGCAACGTTCACTGTGTTAGAAGCTAAACTTGTTATCTTTCAGAGATAAACAATGAAAAGAAGAGAAATCTGAAAAGAAAAGAAATCTGTTTACATGATGCAGAGTCTATAAAGGGAATAGTGACAAAGCCAGGGAGGAACACAGGGTTAAGCTCACAGGAGACTGGAGGGGACTCTCACCACCTCTAGGAAGTCTTCCCTGGCCGCCCAGCCTTTGTCATTACTCACCCAGAGGACAAATTCCTACCCATACCAAGATGCTAATCAAGCTGCATTATCCCTTCTTTGAGCTTCCCTTTTCTCATCTTTAAAAGGAGGGTACTGGAATAAATGATCTCCAAACCCTATTTCACTTCTAACATTCTAAAATGCAATAAATAAAGAAACAATGTAGTTCAAAATGTCCTTTTGTTACAGCCCTGCGTAATTTGTCATGGAGCTCTTTTAGATAAACTCATCATCAACCAGTAAAGCAAATAAGGATATTTTCAAATGGGAAAATAAGAGAGCTATCCCTTGGCATCCTTACGCTGTTCCAGGTGATGACTAGTGCCAGTGCCATCATGCATGCTGTTTCTAGGAGCCATTTTCGTGGAGGCCACCACCCTCTGGAAGACGACACTCCCATAACATGACCGAATTGTGCCATAGAGGAGAGACGTGTATTTTTCTCATGGCATATTTACAAAGAAGGTGGGAAGGAGAAGGGAATGACTCTGCAATCAAAGCTAGTGCCTCACTAGCATAAGGAAGCCTGTTGCTGGGCTACTCAAGGGAGCACCTTGGTGGCCATCTGGTAGACGCCTTGGTAGTTTCTCAACATAAAGTTGGCTGGAAGTCAGGTTAAGAGAAGGGTGGGAGAAGGAGGCTTGAGCCAGGTCAGGAAGGACGTCATATGAAAAATAATGGGGGACGGTGAATGTGACTGAATTTGTGTTGATCAATCTAGTAGCAGTTTAAACTTTGTGTGGGTTGGGGAAACATCTGGAAGCAGGACAACAACCAGTTAGGAGGTTTATCCCATCATCTGGGAAGAGAAGAGTTGAGGGCTTGAACAAGCAGCTGATGGGTGTAGAGAAGGGAGCAGATCCGACAGATGGCAAGGACTAACTTTGCGGATGTCGTAAATAACAATACAGGACACTCTGTTAAATTTGAATGTCAGAAAAAGAGTGAATAATTGTTTCCATGTGAGTGCATATGAGGGATGCACTTATGTTTAAAATTAATTACTATTTGGAATCTGCACTTAACTTGGTGTTATGGATTTTATTTATCAACTCTCCAAGGGAGTAGAATAGCCAGGTCTCAGGCACTGACCAGATAGAGAATGGGTCAGCAGAGGGAGGAAGGCCTTGAGGATGGAGTCAGGCTTCTGGCTGAGGAACTGGGTGAATGATGGTACCACCCCGCAGAACAGGCTTAGCATCAGAAAGAGGTCTGAAAGGGAAGGTGAACATTTTGGTCTTTGGCGTGTTGATTTTAAGGTGCCAATAGGACAATGAAGGTAGAGATGGCTAATGACATAAGTACATATATGGAGCAGAAAATGAGAGGCGGGGACAGGAGGAGAATCTATAAAGGGCACCACTGGCTTTCTCTCTTTCAACTAGGTTCCTCCATGGTGACGAAGACCTCGTGACTAAGAAGGGAACCTGCTGAATGTCAAGGAGATGAGGGGTACGTCAAATTGAAATTGCCCTTCTTCCTCCCAGGCCATGCTAATATGGGGTGCTTGGGGTCCAAATGTCACATTCCTGCCTCATTAACAGTGGAAGGCAAAGGTCTTCCTATGTCCAGTGTCCTCCCAGCTCCTCTGGAGCCCCTGCAAGTCTAGAGAATGAGACATTCCAGATCTCATCGGGGGAAGCACTCTGTAACCTAATATATAAATATTTCTTCAGCAAAACATATAAATATTTAAATATGAATATCTTTATAAATATAAATAGCTTCTATCTTGAGGTCAGGTTTTGCAATGCAATTATTTGTGGGAAAAAATTGTTTCCTGAGATTTATAAATTTTCAGCTGGGGCATTATGAAATCATAATTACATCAATGGCAATATAACCAAATAACCCTTTTTTTACTTAATAGCATTCCATATTTTTCCATAAATAGTTTCCTCTTTCTTTTGTTCGTACTTTTTTTTTTTTTTTTGAGACAGAGCCTCAAGCTGAGCCCGGGGGTAGAGTGCTGTGGCATCACAGCTCACAGCAACCTCCAACTCCTGAGCTCAAGTGATTCTCCTACCTCAGCCTCCCAAGTAGCTGGGACCACAGGCACCCGCCACAATGCCCAGCTATTTTTTAGTTGCAGCCGTCATTGTTGTTTGGCAGCCCGGGCTGGATTCGAACCCACCACCTTAGGTGTATGTGGCTGGCGCCTTAGCCACTTGAGCCACAGGCGTCAAGCCTGTTTGTACTTTTTAAAATAGGAAATGATATTCCATTGTCCTGATATACCATAAATGCATCAATCTGCCATTCATTTATGTATACTTTGTCTCTAACATTTACCTATTGTAATCAATGCCTCAATTAATAACTTTATAAGTGATATATGTCATTTCATGTATGAGTATATCCTAGATAAGTTTCTAGAAGAGGAACTACAAGGTCAGAGAGAATGTACATTTGTGATTTGGGTGGTTGCTATCCTAAATACTACCTTGTAGACATGAGGCATGATTTTAATTCCTACCAGCAGATCGTGAAAGGACCTGTTTCCCCTCCTTTCTCATTGTGCCCTTTAGGGCTTATTTGCTCGCCGGTGTATTTTTCTCCCTCTGCTCTGCTGATACTCTGGTTTGTGTCTCATATCAGCCAAACTCAGTCAATGGGAATCAGTGTCAGGAGAACAGGAAAGAGGAAGGAAAAGCCACAGCATTTGTGTTCGGGTTTAAGTTTTGTGGGACCTGTGGCTTACACACGCAGGGTCCTAACTACAAAAAGTAATTGAAAAATTATGAATGCAAAATTAGGCATAAATATAAACATTGATTAGAATATAAAAGGAACAGGCAAACAACTATGAATTTTGAAGTGCTTATAAATATCACCTCACAGAAGTTTTAAATTAATATTTTTGTTAATTATCTACTAAACATACCTCCACAGATTTACTAACTCTTCCTCCTGGGTTTTTAACTGCCTACTCTTTGGTTGTCTTTTTTTTTTTTTTTTTTTAGAGTTAGAGTCTCACTTTGTCACCCTCAATAGAGTGCTGTGGCATCACAGCTCACAGCAACCTCCAACACTTGGGCTTAGGCGATTCTCTTGCCTCAGCCTCCAGAGTAGCTGGAACTACAGGAGCCTGCCACAATGCCTGGCTATTTTTTTTTGCAGTTTAGCTGGGGCTGGGTTTGAACCCACCACCCTCGGTATATGGGGCCTGTGCCCTAATCATCAGCGCTGCCCATTGATTGTCTTTTCATATGACAATTATTTTGCCTTGATGGGAAGAATAAAAAGATAATTCACACAGTTTCATTTATCACACACAGTTCTCCAAAACTTGTTTACTGACAGTTCAAGGTATTTTATTTCCTTATGATTGTTAATGTCATGTAAATTTGTAGGATTGCTGTCAATTAAGGGAAAGCCCCTTTCAAGTTTCTTCTTTCCATGAGCAGAACTCTGTATACTTTAAACCTTGTTTCTCCTCGAAGTCTCAAATGCTGTCTCTGTCAAAAATGGCTGGACAAATTCAGAGCACAGTATGAGCGCCAGCCTTTCTGTTTTGTATAATGTCTCTATGTGACTTAGGGTGGAGGGTGATTCCTAAAAACTATGCCAGTTCTGCTGCAGATAACCTGCTTGTATACATAAGTAACTGTGAAGTACATAAATATATCCTACTACACCCAAATTACTCTCAACTCATTTTCTTTTAGTTGAAGCCACAAAATGTCCATGGCCACTGCATCAACAGTTGGCACGATGAGAAGTGTGAAAGGAAGGAAGTCAAGTGGAAACAGGCAGCAGTCTTAGCTAATTACATTTGCCAAGTCTTAATTTTACAGAAATAGATAACTCAGTGAATGTTAATCAGACCCCTTCTGTGGCCTCGGAGAATAAAGGAGCAGCCCTGAGGTCAAACTTCACTGGATCCCCTCAATCTGCTTCGGGCCCCTCCTGCTCTCCCTGAGGCAGCCTGGCCGGCACAAACTGCATCTTCTCCCGGGCAAAAGCTCCCTCCAGACACGCAGACCACAGTTCCAGAACCTACAAGGTGCCCCTGGCTCCTGAATGCCTGTGACACTGCCTTCCTAAGGATGTTAGTGGGCTCCCGTGACCTTCTAATTTCTGACTTGTCTCTATTCTCAACTTTGTCACCATCCTGGATAGAGTCCCTGTACCAAACGAGCTGTTTAATTTAAACCATTTTCTATTCTCCTGCTTAGACATCAACATTGTTCTTGGTACCAGAAATGATCTGAGATAAGATTCTAGAATGGAATTACTCTTTTGCTTGTATGTAAACACATGATGACCTCCTTGAAGATGGAAAATGAGATTTTAGACATGTAAGTTTTCACAGCATCACCTGTGGTTGCTTAGAGGTAAGTACCTGTTTAAATCAACATTTTAAGAACCCAAATGTTTTCTAAGTAGCTACATCTGTCCGGGAAGGAAGCAGTGATGATTATAAGAAAAATGGGCTATGGTAACTATTTGTGATAGCAATGGAGAAGTTATAAGGGTAAATAAAAGGGGGGAAATCTGTGCTTTTAGTAGAGACCCATATATGGGCATCCCAAAAAATCTGTGCATCTGTGCCAGAGAAGCTAAGCTCGGGATGTCTAAAACATACCTATTTTTCTTCTAAATGCAGATGTTTTTCATAGGTCACCACCTCATAGCATAATAACCCACACCCCTACCCATAGTTGCTTGAACCAAATCTAACCAAAGTGGGCATCTAACCAAAGGGTATGCAAACTTGAGGCTAGCCATCCTCTTAAGAAGTAGCCTGGTAGACAAGAATTGCCCAAACTGAAATAATGATCAACAGGACCAAATTTGCTAGATAGTATATATAGTTTACCTTTTTTTTTTTTTTTTTTGTAAGAGAAGGGTCTCACTCTGTCACCCAGGAGGCTGGAGTATAGTGGTGCAATCACAGTTCACTGTAACCTGGAATTCCAGAGCTGAAGTGATACTCCCGCCTTAGCCAGCCAAGCAGCTGGAACTACAGGCATACAATACCACACTGGCTAATTTTTGTAATTTTGGTAAAAACAAGGTCTTACTATGTTGCCCAACCTGATCTCAAACTCCTGGCCTCAAGCAATCCTTTTTCCTTGGCCTCCCAAAGTGCTTGGAATTATAGACATGACCCTTCACGCCCACCTAACAATTGTTTTCTTAAAAATTATTAAGAGTAGGTTTTAAGTGTTATGAAAAAAATATGCACAGTAATGCATATGTTAATAATTTTGACTCGGCAATTACACACTATGTACATATTTTAAAACAATCTGTTGTACACAATAAATTGTAGTTTTTATTGCCAATGTCATATATTTTAAAACATTTTAAAAATCTGCTAAGAATTTGAACCGGAGCATTGAAAAGATTATCAGTTAATTATTAGCTGAGAAGTTGAGCCTTAAGCAAAAAGACATTCAGAGAGAAGCTGAAAGAATCTTCACAATGGTAAAGAAATAAATAGAGCAGGGATTCCTACATTCTTGAGACAAGGAAACTAGTGACCAGCTTGTGAATGACTATCTAATCTCTCTCTGCATAACACTTGAGTATCAAAGTTTATGTTTTTTTGGTGATGACTGTAACAAAATTTCTTCTGGCTTCACATGAGGGCTGAAATACAGATTCCTGTGTCCTTTCTCTTCCTATGTATGTTCACTATGGGCCACCAGTCTTACAGTAACTTCAGGAAGTCTCCATTCACTGCAGCCAGAAGAATCCACCTCTAACTATATGTAGGATTTTTATTACAAAAATCAAATCATATGACAAAATTGTATCCTTATTGTTTGATTTAATGCTATATTTTTAAACATCTTTCTATAACAATAATTGTGTATATGCAACATCATTTTGAGGGTTTAGAATATTTTGTATATAGATCTGTAACTTATTTAACAATTCCCCTTTTTTCTTTTTCCTTTTCCTTGCTGTTTGCTGTTGGCATGACGGATAATGATGCAATAAGCCCACTTGCTCAGACAGCTGTGTATACTACTCTGAGCAGTCCCTTTGGATAAATAACCAGGAGTCCGCCCACTGGATCAAAGAGTATGATAATGTATAAGCCTTTTGAATCTTATTGCTAAAATACCCTCCAGAACATGGTTACAATTGCATGCTCAACAACATGTGAGCATGTCCACTTGTACAAAACACATTAAATATTTGCCTTTTTTAAGCTTAATATCTCACTGTCTCTGAGGAGTGTCTCCAGTTGCAGGGCACACCCCAAGGGAGGCCTGTTACTGCAGGAGCAAATTGGCAGTGACCAGGGCTACCGAACATACATATTCTAACTGGCTGGCAAATTTGTTAATAATTTGGTGGATGACACTTGAGACAGTCCTTTCTAGGAAAAAGAACATCTACTTCCTGAAGGAGTAACCAGAATGGTTTTCTATCTGGGTTTTGCTTTCCTACATAGTTTCAAAGCTCTAGCAAATGTTCCCTTTACTTCCAAGATACAGTTTTAAATAGTGGAAGATAAAATGAGAAACTATTAATATATGGATATTTCCATTGTGTGGGTATATATTTGATTTACATGGAAAAGATACTTAGGTAATTGTATAGATATTACATGTGTGTGCTATACATGTGAGAGAGAAAGGATGTGTATAGTATGTGTGATAGATTAAGAGGCAGCGTGTGGTGGAAAGAATGCTAAACTAGTAATAAGAATACTAGACCCAGCTCTCTGCCACCTTGTGAACTTGCACAAATTACTTTACCAGTAAGACTCAGTATTAAAAAAAAAAAAAGCATCCAAGCAATAGGATGTTTCCCAGCTCTTAAATAAGCAATGAATCAGAGGATGCAGGTGAGAAGGTGATAAGACCCCTGAATTTCTTGAAAGAGCTCCAAAAGTATCAACCATGTAATCTGTGATCTTTGAAAATTATCCCTTAACAACTTGTTCAGGTGACCTTACAGGAGCCATATGTGATGGCCGACAAGGAGCAAGAATGTTGGATTTAACTCTGTGGTCCCACAGCCTTGGCATTACCCAGACATGGCTGAAAACTCTTCCCCCTCACTGAAAACCCTGCTGGCAATATAGTGCGCATGCTCAAATATCCAATGGAGCCCTGATTTTTTTTTTTTTTTTTGTAAAAACATTTAAAGAAAGACTCATTCCTTGTCTTCCTAAAAGAGGAGCCGTACACTGGGAATTAAATTTTTATGCGCGGAGACACAGAGGTTGACACCATATTTATGATGGCTGGACCCTCCTTGGCAGACACTGTGGAAAAATTGAAGCGGGAAGTTAAGCAGTCAACAAGCTCATGAAACTCACTGCAGATCAAAACAGTCCCTTTTGGCACTTTAAAGGCTTTTCCCTCTTATTTTCTGAGGTTATTTAACCCTGCTGCCAATCTCAAATATGCATAAATATTTTTGTGCCTTTGAAATCACCCTCTTAACAGCATATAGATGCTATACAGCAGAAAATCCGAATGCATAAATATTCATTATCAGTCAAGATGCTGTCACACCTTAGACGGGATAGGATCCCCGAAATCAAAATATAAAAAGGATATGCTCTCCCCCCCACTCCACTTTTGTCTGTGGCTTCACGCTTAAATGAATGGTGTGGATAAAGAAGTGGACCCTGAAATTCATATCCAGGTTCAGGTGTAAGAAATTAAAACCAAAGACCAGTTCAACCCCGACAGTTTAATTTACTTCTCTTAAGATCTTTAATACCAAACTTATCAGTTCTCTCTGTTAGGCATTAACTTGTTAAATGAGTCTTAATTATACATAAGCAGATGGAGATTTGAATTAAAATTACCTTACACTCGAGTGGCTTTAGTTCATTATAACATATCTTCCTCTTAATCATTTAGGCAGTCTCATCATCTTTCATATAGAAAGTTATTAAAATATTCCAATTTCCATATTTCTTCAGAAACAGCCACTATTAAATGGCAAGAAATGCACATTAGTAGGTGACTTATACCATGCGAGAGTTGGTGAATTATTCATGCCAGGAACAATTTTTGTACTTCTCTATCATCTGTAGCATTTTCTTTTAAATACTTTATATTTACTTGATACGCAGAACCTCACCTCATTTAGTTTTAAGTACCAATTTTAATTCCATTTCGTTTCCAAAGGGATGGACGCAGTCCATTGTCAACGGTATTCTGTGCTTTGGTTCATCAGAGTCCAGAAAGTAGAGGTCTAGACAGACTCATATGCCTTGAAAACCTTCCTTGGTAACAGCTAAGTACCTCGGAATTGCAGCAGTCTTCAAACAGAATGCTGCATCCCGGGGTAATAGGCCCATGAAAAGAACTCAGTGCTTACAATGAGCTACAATATTGCTAAATGTTGAGACGAAACTCAGTAGCAATTTTGCCCTTGACAATTCATATTTTTTAACCTAACAACTGAAACGAAGATTTGTTCTTCTCCCAAATTATTAAGAATATTGAGGCAACCCCTGGATCTTGTTCCAAGGCTGATAACTCAGGGGTACCATGAGGTTAACTTAGGTAAAGTAGCAGTGTTTTAGTATTCCTGAAAAGTGAAAAATTTACAGCTATTCTCAGAGGAACCCCTTGAGAAAATTTCAAAGCCCAACACTGCTGCACCTTCCTTTAGAAAGAGAACCCCCCCGGGCTGTTATTTTACCCCAGTAGTCACTCAGGACCCAATAATGTTCTGTCCCAGAGGCGTCCCTGCATGTACAGGCAGCAATGACAGTAGCAGCCAAATCCAACCAGATAGGCTGACAGAAGCAGAAGGTCCCGAGTCCTGGCTGAGTCATCAAGGCAAAAGTTCAGGCGGTCTTGTCAAGCATTGCCATATTTTATTTATAAAATGAAGCAGGATATCATCCTTCATGTTTGACAAAACTCAATATTCAGCCAACTCTTTCTGCACGGCTTAGCCTGTGCGAGTAAAGACAAACCAGTCCCAAACCCACATGTATCTGAAAGCGTAGAGTAAATTGGGCCAGACCTGTGTTACTTGCAAACAGGACCTCCATAACATAGTTTGAAAGAGCCGTGATTCTATGACACTGCTTCTTTTTTTTTGTAGAGACAAGAATTTCACTTTGTCACCCTCAGTAGAGTGCCGTGGCATTACAGCTCACAGCAACCTCCAACTCCTGGGCTTAGGCAATTCTCTTGCCTCAGCCTCCCTAGTAGCTGGGACTACAGGCGCTTGCCACAATGCCTGGCTATTTTTTTGTTGCAATTTAGCTGGGGCTGGATTTGAACCCCCCCACCCTCGGTATATAGGGCTGGCGCCCTACTCACTGAGACACAGGCACCGCCCGACACTGCTTCTTTTAATGCAAGGAAACTTTTTCCACCCAGTGAGTGATATGTTGATTTTCAATTGCAGTACGTTAACAGTTTGACAATTATTGCCCACTAAGGAATGTTTTGGTAAAAATGTAACATAAAAAGTATGATCATTTCACTATACCTTGGAAGCCAACACTGAGCATCCAAGATGTGATGGAAACATTAATATCCTTTGCTTTGTTGTTGTTGTTTTCTTGAACTTGTCAATGTAAGCGTGTTTGGGTTTGCGTGTGTGCCATCTGCCAGTCCTCAGGGGAATAGAGACGGGGCTTTTTCTTTTTTTTTAAATATATGTATTTATTGCACCTACTGTCACGTACTCCTGAGTCACTCAAGAAAAGAATATATGAATAGATGTGCTCTCAACAGCAATTGAAATTGATTAGAAATCTTTGAAGGCTTGGAAAATTGTCTATCCAGCCTCCCTGCCAAGGCTGGCGCATTTAAACACAGCCACTTCCCCCACGGAAAGCCTACACACTATTTGGGATTCCTCCAGCCAGTGCACACTCTGGACTCCAACTAATTAAGTTTTCTGCTTGCTGCCATTGAAAGCTTCAGTCAGGTGTAATTAAAACTGAGGCAATGACAGCAGTGGCATTTGTCAGAATCATCCGGTGGTTCAAATACCAGTTCTGACAGAAATGTCAAACTGATAGCACTCCCATCTTCCCAGCACATGCTGGGGGGAAGGCAGAGAGGACTTTTATTATAAATGCTCGGCTGATAACCTTTTTGAATCCCAGAACACTGAGTGCCTCACATGAAATTTCATTGTCCTAGAAAAGAACTCAGCGCATAGACGCTCCCTTCCCACAAAGTAAAGCTCAACCCTGGCTCTGTGGTCTTTACTTCTATGAGGCCTTTCAGGAAATTTTGAAATAAACAAACAAAAAGTCATAGGCTTGCGGAAAGAAATATTCTAGTGGTAGAGACCTCAAACTCCTAAATGAAAATTTTCTCAGAGTTAAAACTATCGGTGTCAATCAAACTTCTATCTAGATACATTGTCAGATTGGAGCGTTGTGTCTTTTGTTTTCGTGACAAAAGATTATCATAAACCTGGAAAGGGGGTATCACGAAAAGGAGAAGCCACAAACCCTGGGCTCAATTTCTAATCACTGCTAACTAATTCTGTGATCTATTGCCTAGCGTAGCTCCTGGCAAAAACTAAGTACATTTATTAGTATATGTTTGATGTGTTACATAACGAATGAATAAGTGAGCGAATATCACACACATTCTCAAGAATGCAATTTCTAATTCAGGAAATAAAGTAGTCATCGAATTGTAAAGTGGAAAAATAACTTGGTGATTATTTTAGAGATGAAGCATGGAAGGAAGGCATTTGGACCCCTTCTCTTTCTACATGAGCACATGGTCATGAAGATGGGAGAAAGTGATAAATAGGAAAACTTTTTATCAATTTTATAGCCAAGAAAAAAAATTATCATGTCCACGAGGCAAACAAAAGCAGGTAGGAAATGGTTAGGTTCAAACACACTTGAGCTATTGCATCTTAAAAATTTATTATCCTGCACAAGAAATGTCATCACTGCATATCTCTGTCTACTGTGTAATATGTTTCCTAGTTATATCCCCAAGCAAAATGTTGTCCCATGAAAAAGATTTTTAAATGCCCACCTGTGCACGTGCATGTCAAACATGCCCTACAGAGGTGAGAACAAAGTCTGGAGAAAGCTTCAGTGGCACAGAGCTAGGACCCAGATGAAAAGTCAAACAGGTACCATATGCCTGGCTCAGGAGAGATGCTCTCTAAATACTAATGAGGGGAGAACAAGAGACAGAAGGTAGGAACTGGTTTAGAACAGAACTCAGGAAATCCTTTCTGAGTAGGTTAGATCCTGCGTCCTGATGGAAAGAGGGAAGTGACAACTGAACTACTCTCCGTGGGATAAAATTAGAAAATTTGGGAAGTAGAGAGAGAGGGTCTGAAAGGAAAGGAGGCAGAACCTCACAGGAGGAAGCAGGGACCCCAGCCGGGAGACAGCTAGTGAGAAGACCCTCAGGGACCAAGGGGCTGAACGACTTTAGAGAACAAGGGTCTCTAACAAGTGGTTTTGAGACTTCTTGCGTTTCTAAACTCCTCACTGCACCCAATCATAGATAGGATCTACTACAGTCACTGAGGAAAGACACAAAACAGGTGGCCACTTCTATTTCTGCACAGAACAGAGGCACATATGGAAATGTGAGTGAGATGAAGAGTTCAGTAGAAGAGAAGACCAGGTCCAGAAATGCACCAGAGAATGTAAACGCTGGAACCCTGTGGAAATCTCGGGGCAGGAAGGTATCTTAAAAACATAGGAGAGTATTTTGTCAATTATATATAAACAAGGGCTGGGTCATTTCAACTAATACCTAGGTTTTGCTTTCAATAATTGTTCAACGAATTGAGTCATCACACAATTATCGTCTGTATTTTTCACATCGTCCTTCATTCAGTAGCCCCACACCCAGAATTGTTAGGCATCAATGTTTTTCAAAATATTTACTAAGAAAGACCCGTCCATATCAGATACGGTTTTTAAAAAGTCAGGGGAAGGAAAGTTCAATTCCTTTGTTTAATTAGTTTGCGGCTACTGAGATAAGCAAAATAATACAGGGCTGAGCACCCACGTCTATAAATCCAAAAGAAGAAATGTTTCAAAATTTGAACGTTTTTGAGCTCTGACATGGCGCTGAAAGGAAATGCTTATTGGAGTATTTTGGGTTTTCAGATTTGTGATAATGTAACCAGTAAGGACAATCCAAATATTTTTTTAAAACTCCAATTGCAAAATGCTTCTGGTCCCAAGCATTTCAGATAAGCAATACTCGACCTGTATGAGATTCTTCACAAGATTCCTATAAAAGCCTAAGGATGCTAATCTCCAATACAGGGGCTGGATTTAACAGCGTTACTGAAAGATATTTGTACCTGGACTCCTACTTCCATGAAACATCTTAAAAGACTCATCAGTGCAGTATTCTTTGAAAAACACTTGGTCAGTGTTCATTGGGCTAACCCATGAAAAAGAAGCCAGTCCATTTGGCTGCTTTGAGAACACCTCAGACACTTTACACGGTCCCCACAAGAGGTATCCTATTCACACACAAAGAAATACACATTTTCATCTTTGAAGAAGGAGTAGGAAGCCCTGAAATTCAAAGGATTTTTGACATGCAAAGGATATTCATTGTATAGGTATTTGTCCATTCTACATTCTACTATTGATGAACATTTGGGTTGTTCTTAGTTTTTGTTTATTAAGAATAATACTGTAGCAAACGAACTTGTACACATCTTTTGGTGCATACATGAACACATTTCTATTGCAAACACTAGGAGAGATTAAGATTGCTGGGTTATAGAGTACACATATATTCAATGTTAGTAAGTACTGCCAAATAGTTTTTCAAAGTTGTGGAACAAATTTATACTCCTAATATCCATGATAAGTGTCTCATTGTATTTCCTCTGTCAGTATCTTGGCAACACTCCAGTCCCATTTGGCAATGCTAATTATTGTGATTTTAGCCATTCTGGTGGTTATAGGAGAAGTGTAGCGGTATAGATTTAATTTCTCAATGAATAATGAAGTTGTGTGCTTTTCATATGTTTATTGCCCAGTTAGATATCTTCACTAATGAAAGACCTATTTTGCAGTTTTGCCTATGTTTCTGTGGTAATTCTGTCATTAATTTATGGAAGTTCTCATATACAGTGATATAAACCTTTTGTTGATATATTATGCCTTACTTTTATTCTCTTTCAATAGTGTCTTTTGATGAATAGGTCTTATCTATATATGTTCTATAGGTTAATGTCATTCTATTTATACATAATCTAATTAATCTTTTTTTTTTTTTGAGACAGAGTCTCACTCTGTCACCCTGGGTAGAATGCTGTGGCATCATAGCTCACAGCGAGCTCTAACTACTGGGCTCCAGTGATCCTCTTGCCCTAGACTCCAGAATAGCTGGGACTATAGCATCTGCCACACCACCAAGCTAATTTTTCTATTCTTAATTAAGACAGGGTCTTGCTCTTGCTTAGGCTAATCTCATGAGCTCAAGAAATTCACTTGCCTCTGCCTCCCAGAGTGCTAGGATTACAGGTGTGAGCCACCACACTCAGCTATCAATCCTTTTCTGGATGATTATTTATCAGTACTGTGAAAAGATTTAAGAAATCTTTTCATATACTGTGGTCATAAAGATATTCTCCTATGTTATATTCCAGAACCTCATTTTTTTTTTTTTACCTTTCACATTTAGATCTACAATGTGTGAGTAGGGATCAAGTTACATGTTTTTCTATAATCATATCCAACTAATTAGTCATTATTTATTGAAAAAATACCCTTTCTTACTTGGGAATCTCCTGCTTTTATATATGGGTCAGTTTCTAGACACCACTTTATTTCATTTGCCTACTTGTTCATTCTTGTGTCAAGATCATATTATCTTAATAATGCAGCTTTGTAAGTTTGCATTCATTCTTCAGGGCCCCCACAGCTTAACTTGCCCATTTTTATTTTCATGAATATGTTATAATCAGCCTGTCAATTTCCACTTAAAGTATTTTTATCTCATACAAGCTTATCTACTCTGGCTCACTTTTGCTATTTGTGTGAAATATCCTTTTCCATTCCTTCACCTTTAGTCCAGGAGTGCCTTTACCAGTAAGGTGAATTGCTTATAAACAGCATATATTTGAGTCTTTAAAAAAAAAAAAAAACATTTCATCAACTTACATCTTTTAAGTGGAACATTCAGTCCATTTAAGTTCAAGGTTAATACTGATACGTGAGATTTTGTTGTTCTCTAGGGATTTTGTGGATTCTTGGGTTTTTTCTTCTTATTTTTTTTATTCTGTCTTTGTGATTTGATGGAGTTCTATTGAGTCACCATTAGATTTCTTTCTCTTTTTTTGGCGTAATTGCTTTATTAGACCTGTGAGTTATATATTTTTATGTGCAAATACCAACCTTTTGTTTCCATGTTTAGAATTCTTTGGAGCACTTCTTGTAGGGCTAGTCTAGTGGTGATAAATTTTCACAGTGCTTGCTTGTCTGCTGACTTTTACTTCTCCTTCATTTGAAAACTGTGTTCTGGAAGGGTATAAAATTCATGGTTGATGATTTTTTTTTTTCTGCTAAGCACTCTGAAGGTAGGATCCCAATTGTTTCTGGTTTATAACATTTCTACTAAGAAAATCTTAGTCTGTTAGAATTTCCTTTATAGGTAACTAAATGCTTTTCTCTTGCTGATTTTAGGATTTTTTTTCTTATGTTGACTTCGAATAGTCTGATGACAATGTTATGGTGAAATCGATCTTCCAATCGATTTTCTAGGGTTCGACAAATGTCCTGTATCTCTTGCTAGATTCAGCATGTTTTCATCAATTATTTTCTTTCTGAACTTTTTGCTTTTTCTTCTCCCTTGAAATATCCATGATTTATAAGCTCAGTTGCTTTATGTGGCCCCTTTATGTGGCCTTGTGATCTCAAAGGCCTCACTTATTCTTATTATTCTTTTTTCTTTAATTTTTTTCTGAATGGATTAATTCAAAACACTTCTTTTCAAGTTTTGAGATTCTTTCTTCTGTTCGGTTTAGTCTCATTGAAGCTTTCAGCTGTATTGTATAATTCCCTCCATGAAATTTCCATTTCCGTAAAGTTTTGCTTCAGTTTTTATAAAACATCTATCTCCTTGATAAATACCTTCTTCATGTCAAATCATGTTTTACAGATTTTTCTTGAATCTCACTGAACTTCTTTCAAATAATTTTTTGAATTCTTTATCTGGTATTTCAAAAGTTTTATTTTTATAGTATTTGTTGCTAGAGAGTTAGTGTGATTTTTTTGGGGGGTGTCATAACACCCTGTTTGTTCATATTTCTAGTGTTGTTATACCATTTTCTTCATTTCTGGATAAACATTCTCTTTTTGTTTTTGAATCTACTTTCATTTGGATAGGTCGTTTTCTTTCTTTCTTTTTTTCTTTCTTTTTTTTTTTTTTGGAGGGTATGACTATAATGTATGTTGAGTAGGGCGGTTTGTCTTTGCTTCTGTGTGACTTCAGTGGCAAAGACTCTATATGATTTCCTTGGTTATAAATACCCTTAGTGTGGAAGTTTTCTCAAATGTTGGTTATAGCAGTGATGTACAAGGCAGGTGAGTGGGCTCATGGCCTATTGGATAGCTGGAGTGGTATGGGCAATGGTGTTAGCAGAAGTCACAAGAAGCTTATCTATTTCCCAAGTGCTGTATACTTCAGATACTGTACTGGCGTGTTCAGGTCAAACTACAAGGCAATAGGTGGCACATGCAAGTGAAAACCAGCTAGGGTGATGACAGTAGGGTGTATGCTCGTCCTCTGTTAACCCAAAGGACTCAGGTGTCTCAGTTAATGGGTTGGGCCATGAAATGCTTGGTGGTCCAAATCCAATGATCTGAGACCAATGTGAGGTTGGGGGAGCAAAGTCAGGCAGACTAGGCTGGGCAAGCCCATTCTTGAGCAGCCCCTCAATGGCAGGTGTAAGTATCTGTCTTGATGGGGCCTAGCAATCTAGCCGTCAAATCCAAATGCCTCAGAGAGATGTGGGGAAACTGCTATTTAGCCAAAGACCCAGCGTGAAAACAGAAGAGCAGCTTTGGCTCCACAGCCTAACAAGCAATAGTGAGGCACGCTCTAGACCTATGGGGTCCCTTCCATGGCCCAACATCAGCAGCAAGTTGGAACAGTCATCTGAGTCATACTGTAAAACTGCCTCAGCCATGAAGCCTGCCATAGGAGTCAAAACCTTGCCTCTTGGGCAGTTCTTCTGCTCTGGTCCCACAGAGAGGGAGAGCCCAACTCCAATGCCTGTGGCTGGGACCTACACCACACATGTCTTTCAGTCCCAGCTATAGGGGCTTCTCCCACACTAGACCATTATCTCTAGTCCTCAGCCCAAGACCTGTGTCTGCTGGCTCAGATAGCTGACAAGTTCCAATATGGCCCTTTATGAGTTATGACCAGGAATAAATCATAAATAACTTCTCTTGGCGCTCAGAGCTGGGAGTACTTGCAGATTTCCCAGTGAGTTCTTTCTCACAATTTTTTGTTTTCTCTGGAAATGAGATTCAGACTTGGTAGGGTCAAGGAGCTCCGGCCTGGATTGCCTGGCTCCCCAGTAGGAAGTGTATGGTAGAGGCACTCACTCCCCCTCTCACGTACTAGGGGTTCACTAAAAGTTTTCTACTAGACTATTGCATGAGCTTCTGCCCATGTATCCAAAGTTTGTTTTAGTTTTGGCTGAATTTCCACAATCTTTCTTCAATAAAACTTCACAGTGTGACTCTGTACACAGTATCTTGATATTTCTAAGTGGGTGCAGCATGTTGATAAAACCCCTATTCCACCATCTTTCAATGTATGTTCAAGTCATTTCCTTTTAACCTATCTTCTTTTATGATGTATATATTTAAAACAATTAATAGCATTTTAAATATGGATTAATCTGCATCCCACAGTTTTTAAAATACCTATTTTCATCATATTTAGTCAAAATACTTTCTAATTTCTACTGTAATTTCTTCTTTATCAATTCATTTGAAGTGTGCTACTTAATTTCCAAATATAGGGAGATTTTCTATGTTTCCTCTTATTGTTAATTTTTAATTTATCCACTGTTTCCCAAAAACACACTTTTTATAATTTTAATCCTTTGCTTTATGGGTCAGGGTGTGATCAATTTCGAATAGTTTTTCATATTTATTTGAAAACAACGTGTTGGGTACAATATATGTTAATTAGGTCACATGTGTTAAATGTGGGGTTAAAATTTAATATATATTTATTAACCATTATATTGAGATAAGTGTATTACATCAATTATTGAGATAGATATGTTAAAATTTCCTTATATAATTGTGACTTTTCCTATCTTTACTTCTATCAGTTTTTTTTTTTTTCATATGTCTTGAAGCTAAATCATTGGATCATACTAATTTAGAGTTCTGTTTTGGGGTAGAATAACACTTTTATGTTCCTCTTATCTGTAATATTTCTTCTTACATTCAAGTTTGCTTTATGTTATTATAATGTCAGTCCTCTTAGATTCACGTGAACAATGTGTATCTTTCTTCATCCTTTTGCTTTCCATCTTTACATAAACTAAACAGTCTATTTTATCCCATTTTATCTTTGATTTTAATTGAAGTTTTCAGCCCTGTTTCTTTAAATATAATTACTGATATATCTTATTTTGAGTATACAATTTATTACTTGTTTTCTGTTTGTACTGCTTGTTTTACATCAAATTTTCTCTCCTTTCCTGCATTCATCTGATTAATTTATTGTTATTTTTACTTTTTCTCTATGTTATTATAGATTTCTCTATGTTATTCTCTATTTCTCTATGTATTATATACTTGTTATTTTATTTCATATTGTCATAGAGGTTACAATATGCATTATTAACTTATTGAAATCTAATATGATTTACCACTTCCAAAACAATGAAAGGAAATTAAAACGTTTTAGCTCTGCTTACCCATCTCCCATCTTGGAGTTACTGCTTACATATATTATCCCAAATATTTTGTTTTCTTTTTTATTTGTTTGTTTTTTGAAAGAGAGTCTCAAGCTGTTGCCCTGGGTAGA
This sequence comes from Galagoides demidoff, assembly GCA_963574575.1. Classification (NCBI taxonomy): domain Eukaryota; kingdom Metazoa; phylum Chordata; class Mammalia; order Primates; family Galagidae; genus Galagoides; species Galagoides demidoff. The sequence continues at coordinate 15,006 of CAUYQV010114153.1, read as the reverse complement.
GTTTCGTGGTGTCACAGCTCACAGCATCCTCAAACTCTTGGGCTAAGACAATTCTTTTGCCTCTGCCTCCCAAGTAGCTGGGACTACTGGTTCCTACCACAACATGTGGCTATTTTTTGGTTTTAGTTGTCATTGTTGTTTGGCAGGTCAGGGCTGGATTTGAACCCACCAGCTCCAGTGCATGTGGCTCGTGCCCTAGCCACTTGACCTACAGGTGCCAAGCCTGTCACAAATATTTTCTTTGGCCAGAGACTTTTTTTTATTGTTTTAATCAATCATTACTCATTTAGATTAATCCATATATTTACCATCTTCATTATTCTTCATTCCTTCCTACACCTCTCTGTCCCATTCTGGGATTATTTTTCTTCACCTTTTGTATTTTCTTTAGATCAGACAGGCAGATAGAGAAATCTCTCATTATCTTTTAATATGTACATATTTTTACTTCATTTTTAATAGCTTGAGATATAAGTGATAGAAAAGCTAAATATCTTAAGTTCATATTGTGCAATTTGATGTTTTTAATTATATGATACATGCATGAAACTATTTCATCATGAAGATAGTGAATATATTCATCATTTCCCAGTTTCCTTATGCACTTTGGTAATCACTCCCTCCTGCCTTCAACTGCCTTCCCATCCTAAGCAACTACTGATCTACTCTCATCACATTGGTTTGTATTTTCTGTAGTTTTGTATACATGGAATCATATAGTATGTACTGTTTTGTTTCAATCTTTCACTTGGCATAATTATTTGATGATCATCCATTTTGCTGTGTTTCCATAGCTTATTCCTTCTACCTGCTGAGTAATATTCCATTGTATGTATGTACCACAAAGTACCTTTTACATTTTTACAGACATTTGGATCACTTACAGTTTGGGGCTAATACACTCCTCTAACAATTAATAATGTTAAGCAACTTGTAATGTTCTCATTTGCAATTGATCTATCTTCTTTGGTGAAGAGTCTATTCAGGTCTTTTGCCTGCTCTTTGTTGGATAGTTAATTCCCTTATCATTAAGTTTTGAGGGTCACCTCTCCCTGCATTGTGGACTGGAGAGTCTCTCCAAACATTAAGCTGGGGTAATTAGAAAGCTTTCCTCAATTTTTTTCCATCTTTTAGCCATCATGTTCATTGTCTTAATGTCAAATGGCTTCAAAACTTTTGCTTTATTTATTTTTTCCAGTTTTTTGTCTGTTTCAGGCAAGAAAATAAATCTGGTCCTTGTTACTCCATATTCGTTGGAAGCAAAAGTCCATTTCTGTTTTGGCCTTTTAAAGGCTATTTTTACTAAGCATAGAAGTTTCTGTCACTTCAAAGGGAATGGTCATTGTGCTCTGTCTTGCATAATTTCTGTTAAAGAGTCGTTTCTCAGTCTTATTGTTGACCCTTTACAACATTTTCTTTGGACTTCTTTTAACATTTTTCTCTTAGTCTTAGGTATTCAGCAGTATTATTATTGTATATCTCCATGGGACTGTCTTTGTATTGATTATGTTTTAGAATCATATCACTTCTTGAATCTGTTACTTGGTGTCTTTCATTCATTTGGAAAATTTTCTGATATTATTCCCTTAAACATTAAATATTTCTTTTCTCCCATTCTCATTTGTAGCCTCTCTCTCACCCTTTCTCCCCCCTCCCTCCCTCTTGTGATTCCAATTACACATATGTCATTCTTTTTCTTGGCATCTCATATGCCTCTAACATCCTTTCCTGACCTTTCTAATCCATTGCCTTTCTGTGTTATACTCAAACTATGTTTTTCTAAATTTCATCTCAGTTGACTAATTCTTTCTCCAGCTCAATCTAGTCTATAAACACACCCACTAATGTCTTCTTTTTGGGCATTTACTTGTCAGTTCTAAAATTTCCATTTGATTCTGGGGGAGTGTATTTCTTCTCTCTTCTAGTATATGAGCACATTCACTCTAACTACACAGGGTTATATTCTGAGGAATGAGTTATTAGGCAATGTTGTGATGCAAATCTTATAGAGTGTATTTACACAAACTTGGATGGAAAAACCCAAATTTGGGATGGAAGCCAAACATGGATGGAACACCTGGGCTATGAACTATACCTTACTGTTCCTAGGCTACAAACCTGTATAACACGTTACTGTACTGAATACTGTAGGCAATTATAACACAATGGTAAGTAAATATTTACATACCTAAACATAGAAAAGGTACAGTAAAAATAAGATATAAAGGATAAAAAATTGTACATCCATACAATATAGGGTACTTACCATAAATGAAGCATGCAAAACTGGAAGTCACTCAGGGTGAGTCAATGAGTAGTGAGTGAATGTGAAGGCCTAGGACACTACCCTATAGAGTGGACATAAAGTTAGTGTGCAATTTACTATGTTAAACTATTTCAAATTGTACATGAACTTTATGTCCACCCTGAATTCTACTGTAGGTGTTATAAACACTGTTCACTTAGGAGACACTAAATTTGTTTTAAAAATAAACTATTTGCCCTACAGTGCTATGACACTATGATGACTACAATATCTCTAGATGTTAAATATTTTTTCAGCTTTGTTAGAATCTTAGAGAACCAACAGTGTATATGCAATTTGTTGTTGACCAAAATATTATTATAAGATACAAGATTATACTTCAATATCTATGTTAACTGTGGACATGTTTTTATCTATTGGTTCCTGACCAATTTTGACATGTTTTATCTTGCTTATTTTTATTTTGTGTAATACATTTTTTAAATTAAAAACTATTGAAAAAATCCTGCAGCCTCTAGATGATGTTACAATCCTCCAGAGAACATTTACTTTTTCTTCTTGAGTTAGTTTGGAAGAAAATCACAATTTAATCACAGATTAAGCTTATTCAAAAGTGAGTCCCTATTTTCCTCCTATTCTATACATTCTCAACAGAAATATTTCTTAATTCTTTTAATGAATTCCATGAATTATCAAAATCTAAGAATGTGGTTTAGATGTTGGGCAGCATTAAAAAATAACAAATGGCCACCTAGATTATTACCTAAAAAATGTAAAGTCTAGGAAAGTATCAATGCCACCAAGTTTTATGTACATGTCCACATAAAAGTCTAGAAAGCTAATTTGATCCATTCAGAAACATCTCAATCATTTTTCAGATGATCTGACACACTCCTCAAATGTATGAGTCTAGATTTTATGCTATCAATGTGATAAACAAGCTCCTTGTCATTTTTATTTAAACATTATTTTTTTCTGTAAAATAAACAATTAAAAGACTATTATAGGACCTAGAACAGCAGATACTAATCTTTAGGGAGGGGATCTGGACTCCTTTTCAATGGTCAATGAAAGCTACTCATTCTCTCCCATTTACATGGAAAATTTTGAGTACAGTTTTAGAGTACTTACAGCCCAGCTGAAGCTCATGGGTGAACCCTGTGTTAAGAATTCCTGCTCTAGAAAAAAAATCCATTCTTTTTATTTGGGAAAGAACAAAAGGACACAACCTTGACATTTTACAAAATGCTTTCTCATCCAACCCTTTTCAACTTTATACGTTGCAGAACCCATATTTCATATATTGTGCCTTTTTTAAACCAGAGACTTGAGAATCACCAATCAGAGGGAAAGTATCCATTTAACCTTTAAATTAAAAAATATACTAACCACAAATACCAACTATGCAAACATATACATAGGAAAAGAGATACCTCTCTGCCAGCAGGTGGATTTCAGAGAAAAACAGGAGGACCAGTGGCCGCCTCCTGGCCACACCGAGAAACAATGAGCATAAGTCTATGTCTTGCTCACAGACAGATTCTGTTAGGGCCACACAGTAATTCAAACATTTATATGAGTTGTCTTCTTTTAGAAATTGGAATACTAACACTAAAATATTTTTTTTCTTCCTCCTCTTTAAAAGTCAAAAGATCCAGACACAATTGGTCCATAGCCCTAGGTAGCAATGATCAACGTGGGCCAAGTAGCCAGTTTCCTAGAGGTACCTACTTTGCTGTTTCACTCATTGCTGACCCACAGCTGACCTTAGTAGGCGTCAGAGCTTATGGTGACCCATGGTGGTCAGCCCTTGGTTGACCCAGTGTCATGGAATACTCTGCTGCTGTCCTCATTTCTTTCTACCCTCGGAAATTACATCTAGCTCCTTGAGGGGAAATTCCAAAGTCCTCCCATTCCCTCTGAATTCATCTCTACTCCATTTTTTCCACATAACTTCTGGTTGACCTCTTCCCTATCACTCTTCCAAAGAACAAAGCTTCCCCAAAGGATGAAGGAGAGAGGCCTCTGCCTGAATTGTAGCCACACAGCTAATAGCTTCAGTGGTCTTCCTATTCCCCTGAACTACGTATTCTTTTCCCTTTGTTTTTTGGGTCTCTTTGCCTTTTAATTTTGACCTTCGTTAGAAAGGTTCCTGGGATACTTAGTGCCAAAAGCTATGTCTTAAAGGACTATGTTTCTTAGTAAAAATGTCTTTGAGATCATGGTTAGTATTTGTGGTAGAGCTGGGTCAAAATTGACATATTACAACAGCTTGTGTCAGCCTGGGTTGCAAACTTACCACAAGAAATTGTAGGCCTAAAGGTCACACTCATCAGCTCATACCACAGAGAGATCCAGAATCCTAAGATGATTTCTTCTCTTTATAAATAGAAATTATAGATTTCCTCTGCTCTGGCTGCCACCCCTTCCCGCCTGTTTGCATGATTTCTGCACACACCACTCACCAACACCCTATAGCTATAGTTTCTCTCCCATTTGTTTCTGGGAATTTGATTCCCTTAAGCCAGCTCAATGACCTATGTGTTACTTCATTCTACTTTTTTTGTTCATGTGATTGCTCTTATGAAAATGCATAGTGAATAACACAGAGTTCTCACTTGAAATATGTCTCCTATGATCTGTGTCCGTGGCATGACCTGCTAGTCATGAAACTTCTTTAACACCTCATTCCATTATGCAAATATGACCGAAAAAGGGCTTTTCTATTTGAGCTCCTGAAGAGCAGGCTACAGTCCGGATGGTGGATCCCAGACCACAGCCCCCAGTGAGAGGCCAGAGTGCAGTGGGCACTGGCTGCTGCAGACAGGCTCAGTGGACTCTGCATCTACTGGAAGAAGCTGACTTGGCCACTGATCCAGCACCACGTCAAAATGACAAGTTATTTTCTGTTTCTTGTCTGCTGCTATTGGCGTTATTGACCCTGAGGTTGGTGCATGAAAGATGCCCTCACTTTACCACTAATGCTGATTGTGCTAATCCCTCTGAGTGAGAGTTCAGATTTCCTGAGGGCCAAGCTGTATCTTCAGAGAATAAAAGATGAGAAGAACTTAAATCACTTGGCCAAGGCCCTGGCTTTCCCTCTCCTCTGCTGATCCCGGAATCAACACCAGAGAGCTGTCAGCATTTCCAGCTAGAAGACAGCCAACTCTGAAAGGTACAACAGCTAGAAAACACTTCAGACCACAGGGATCTCAGAGCCTTTCAGAGCCGCGTGTCACCAGACACAGTGTTTGCTTAGGCTACCCGAGGAGAGCCACTTGATTTTGCAAGAGGCTATCTTTCTCAATAGGGTCCCATCCTTTCTATACCCTTTGTCCCAAACCACCACCAACTCATACATTACAAAGTGTGTCTCTAAATCTCTTTCTCTCTCCCTCCTTCTCTTTCTCTCTCTCCTTCTTCGCGAAGCACGCTGTCTTTCAATTAACATAGTGATGACCTATTGTCACCCGTTACCATGCTAATCCTGAGCTGGTGTGAAATTACTTTATAATAAACACTATGGAGTTCTGACTTTCAATTAATTTTTCACATGCTGTGCTAAATCAGATTAACTCTCCCCCCACCACTGCCACCCTTTGACCACAGACGTAATTCCTGCCTTATAATGAAATGGAGGATTAATTTATATGAAGCATATCTGTACATATTTGCAAATAAATGTAAGGCTAGACTTTGTGCCACATTTGCATTGTGCACAGCGTCAGGTTTAATACAGACTCTCCGAGATGATTAATTTTTTGTGTGCACTGGGGTGGGGAAAGATATTTCCAGTTGTTGTTGTTTCTCTGTTAAATTCTAACTAAATGCCTTGCATGAAGAATAAGCAAAGCAGGGCTGGCACATGCCGTGATGCTGAGAGAGTGGTGGCTTCTTCGGGAAATCGTACATCACTACGTTAGGAGAAGCCGAAAGAAAATATAAACACTCGGACGTGGAGACAATGAGCATTAACCACTAAATTGATCATGGCCCTCCCTGGATGCAGGCACCTCCATTCACCCTGAATGAAGGCACGGTGGGAAGGGGCAGGCAAGCTTTTTAGATGACCATTAAATTGAAGGAATCTGAGGACCATTTCAGGCAAATGATGGCTCATGCTTCTTAAAAACAAATATAGGCCCCACGCTAAATTGTATTTTTGGCAAAATAATTGCTTTTGCCTTTGAAACTCATTATTAGAATGGAGAGATGGAGGATGCACGTAGGCACAGGCTAAATGAACAAATTTGTGTTTAAAAACATTAATCGTACCACTCAGATGCTAGGCTGGGTTTGTTTTATTTTATTCTGTCAGTCTCCAGTGTATATGATTCAGCTTCATTTATTACTACAAAATACTGATAGAAAAATTCCCTCCATGCGTATTTTCCTTTTGACATCAAATATGAAAAACTGCCAGAAAACCCAAAGGTATGGCACATATAAAAGATAAATGTGTACTTACCAAATCCTCTTAAACCAATCTTTTATTAACAATACAAGAAATGAGCCTTGTTCTGAGTTGCCGTAATGAAAACATTTTAGCGTCGAGGTATTTTAAGGAAGACTGAAGCAAATTACACCTGGTAAACACTGGAATTTATCATTTCTTTCATTCCACAGGTATTTATTTGAAGTCTGCTGTGTGCTAACCACTACTCTAAGTACAGCTGATAAAAACAAAGTAGAAGACAAACCCTCCCTCCCTCCTGGACATTACTATTGAGGGGAACGTAAACTTGAAACCATTAAGGCAGTTTGTCACCATCCTCTGTGATCATTCATCATGTTTTTACCATGTACCAAGTGCTTTCCATGAACTACATATTTCTTCTCTCTCTCTCTCTTTTTTTTTTTTTTTTGGAGACATGGTCTTACTTCATCTTCCTGGGTAGAGTGCTGTGGCATCATCCCAGCTCCCAGGAACCTCAAATCCTTGGGCTCAAGCTACTCTCTTGCCTCAGCCTTCCTAGCAGCTGGGACTCCCAGCACCCACCACAACATCAGACTAGTTTTGTTCTATTTTTCTATTTTTAGTAGAGATGGGGTCTCACCCTTACTCAGGCTGGCATGTATTATATATTTCAATTCTCATGTCTAATACCTTCCCTCTACGTTTGTATCATATGCATTTTAGGGACGAATAACTAAACTTTAGCATAAACTAAGCCATTTGCCCAAGACCCCACAGGTACAAACTGGAAGAGCTAGAAATCTAAACTAAGTTTTGGGAACTACAAATCATGCATTGCTATTCACTGGGCTATACGCAGGCTCTGTCCCTTATTCTCTCCAATGCAGGTATCATCATCTATGTGTCAGAATTTTATTGTTTATACAATGATAAGTAAAGTAGGGATAGAAGGCACAATCCCTATTTCCTAGTCTTGAAATTTCTTTCATACCAGTTCAGATCCTAGCCCTTGCAAGGCCTCTTGTGCTCTCTCTCTTTTTTTTTTTTTTTTTTTTTTTTGCAGTTTTTGGCCAGGACTGGGTTTGAACCCTCCACCTCTGGCATATGGGGCCAGAGCCCTACTCCTTTGAGCCACAGGCGCCACCTGTGCTGTTTCTCTTTCTACCAGACCTCCTCCTTTGCCACTGTGAGAAGAAACCTAATTTCAACTGTAGAAGGAGCGTCCACACTGGAGGTCCTAGCTGTCCTGCCTGTTCCAGCCAAGGTCATGGCCCAGCCTTAACCCCAGACACAGGAGGAAACCCAGCTGACTCTAAAAAACTGCTGATCTGGCTCATGAAATTACAATTACTTTCTATTATAAGTCATGAGATTTGGAATTATTTGTTACATATCAATAACTAACTGATGTAGAAGAGTGCGTGAGAACTGGCAGCAAGAGTTGTCTGGGCTTTGAATTTCAGATGAAAGTCAGAAGGGACTGAGACTCTAGAGACTTCTGGGTGCCTTTTCTTCAGTATACGTAGGTATTGCCAATTTTAAAGTGTCATGACTTTTAAGAGAATGAAGGAACCACACACTCACCCATTCTTAACCAGATATATAAACCACATATCTGTTGTGGTTCTGAACCAAAAGAGGTGACATAGTCTAGCTCTGACATAGAATTTTCAGACATTCTTGTAGTGATGAAAGTGTGTTTCATGACTGAAGAGCCCTCTCACAGCTCTTGTTCCCACCACAAGCACAAAGAGGACTCTATGGAAGACACTTAAGAGGCACAGGTTAAGAGTCTGTGTGACTCCTTGTATGTGCCAGCACGGCGATGGTACTGAGTTCACATAAGGCAAAAAATAAAGGAGGAAAGGACAATGCATGGGTTTGGGGGGTTCCTTATTTATTTTGGAGCAGAGTCTTACTCTGTCCCCCTGCATGGGGTGCCTCAAACTCGTGGACTCCAGCAATTGTCTTGCCTCAGCCTCCCAAGAAGCTGGGATTATAGGTGCCTGTCACTACATGCAACTAATTTTTCTATTTTCTTCTAGAGACAGGGTCTGGCATTTGCTCAGGCTGGTCTCTAACTCCTGAGCTCAAGTGAGCCACCTGCCTCAGCCTCCCAGAGTGCTAGGATTACAGGTGTGAGCCACCACACCTGGCTAAAACATGAGCTTTAATTATGTTATGAGTCTGATATAATTATAATTAATTAAGACTATAATTATTAGTCTGATAATTTTATGGATTGCTTGAAACCTTTCATTGTGGTGTATTAAAAATGTCTCTAACATCTTCTCTTCATTAGCTGTTTAGTGATTGCTACCTAGTAGAGAAAGGTAAGTGCTCTGAATTATTCAGAGTATAAAATGTAGGCTTTATCTTCAAGGAACAGTAACAGAACAACGGATGGAAGGGATAACCAGTAAAATAATGTCTTTAAATAAGTCTCTTGTATTATAGTTTCTTGAGTATTTGTCATTTTTAATGTATAGTTTTAAGTTCTTCTAATATTAGCATATAAATGCAATAGCATTAGAACAAAATGCCATTTACCAAAAGCCATGAATAAGAAAAAAGGAAATCACAGAATTTCTGAGTTAACATCAGCCATCACCTTCTTTAACATATAAAAACTAAAAATAGTATGGTTATTGTTGATACACATGGACGGAGTTTCTGCCAGTTGTAATGCACTGTGTTTCAAAAGTATGAGGCACAATCCATTCCCTTTTAAAAAGATTAAAAATAAAACATTACTACTGTAAAAAGGAAAGCCTTTTTAGTATTTTCTATAATGCCAAATAAATGGTGCACAAAATGACAGGTATAAAAGTTAAGAAAGAGGGTTTGCTCAGTTTGAAGGGATAGGGAAAGGCTAGGTACCCCCAAAAAGGGTAGCTTTAGACAAGCAGAGTAAGGCAGGGCATTGCAGACTGAAGGCCAGTGTGAACCAAAGGCTTCATTTAGGTAAAAATTAGAAATGTGTGTATGTGTGTGTGTTTGTGTATGTAAATATATGGGTGGGTGCATGTTACTTACATGCACACAGGTATGTGTGTATACATACTACTTAAATGCATACAAACTTGCAAATATTTTGATATCTGCTTCCATTTATGGTTAATCATTTAATTAACCCAACAATATACTAGGCTCAACTCCTTGATACCTAAATCCAACAGGATTCCACCATTCGATTATGTAGCAACTGGCATGACACCTGGTACATATTAAGTGCTCAGTAAATATCTGTTGAAGGTGTGTAGGAATGAATGAATGAATGGATCCTGCAGAACAGGGGTTAAAAAGCTGATGGTCAAGGTGTGACTTTCCCAATATCAGGGAATTAGTCAAATGTATTCCTGACAATTGAGTGTTTTCTTCTCAATTTTCTTGTTTTGCTCAAGATCATCTACAGACCAGAAGCATCACCATCACTTGGGAGCTTATTAGAGATGCAGAATTCCTGGTCCCACCCCAGACATACTTGTTCTCAATCTTCATGTGACCAGATCCCCAGGTGATTTTGTTTATTTATTTATTTTGCAGTTTTCTGCTGGGGCCAGGTTTGAACCTGCCACCTCTGGTATATGGGGCCAGCGCCCTACTCCTTTGAGCCACAGGCCCTGCCCAATCCCCAGCTAATTTGTCTGCAGGTGCTAGTTGGGGAAGCCCTGCACTATTACGTCTTCTGTGCTGGAAGAACAAGGTGAGTGGAGGGATCCTGGAGACTTGTAAAGAGAGGAAGGAGGAACAAACATGGAGATGTGGGTGGGAGCACTTTTGAGAAGGCCATGCACGCGAGGTTAGGGATTTACCTTATACACCAAGGCCATGTGTTTTAACCCCGAGGACAATAAGCCATCAATCCAGTAGGATGTGGGAAGAAAATTTTAAAACTCATGACTTTTTAATTTTTATCTGAAACTAAGAAAGGGAGTTGACTTTACTAATAGCTACTTGTTCTATTTAATGTTCAGCCGCACCCAGGCCTGGCCGCTTGTCAGCCTGCAAATGTAAGCACGTAGCCTGGAAAACACAATTCAGGCACCGACTGCGGTGTCCCTCCCAGCTTCCTGCCTTATTCACCCCGTTGAGTATTGAAATATAGATGGACTCACCTAAGAAAACACTTTTAGTATGTGGTTTTAATTAAAATAACCTTCACAGAATGGACAAGTGGTTTTAAATTATTCCCGAGCAAGAGTGTGCACACACATGCAGGCTCACACACATTGGATACTGGATTAGAAGCGCAGGCCCAGTGAACAAGGAAACGGAAGGGCTAATTCTTCTCTGAATCTGATAAAATCTGTTAGCCACGTTCCAAGGGAGAAAAAATGACCATCTCACCAAATCTGACAAGAAGGCAGCCAACAAGTGAAAAACATAACCCCTTTTCAAAAGAGACTTGTGAAGGTGGCGTGTCAAAATGGATGTCTGGAAATATTTCCATAGATTGTGTTTTTGTTGACAATAGTAATGTAAGTGTATATTCTATTTAAAAAAAAAATACTGCATATCTGTATACTTAAAACTGTTGGAGAAAAATTTCCAACCTAAAAAAACCCATTTAAATAGAATTACATTGACTTTAAACCAACGTAAAAATGCAAAACCTTCTGTTTCGTTTGCAAAAACAACTGACTGACATAAGAGAAGATGAAAATTTATGAACTGGCTTTAAGTAAAGCTTTGGCTTCTCTGTTGGTTGGGATTAAATAATGAGGATTGGGATTTAGTAAGAGAAGCCCATTTTAAACTTCAGCAGTTTAGATGTGTATATCTTTGTGAAGTCTTCCCATATATGACTTACAATAATACCAAGTACTTCATTAAACCGTATTTAGAAATGGCCGTGACTTGTAAGTAAGCCAAAAACCTTAAAAATATTGAAATTTATCCAATTACATTATTCTCTCCAAATATATTATTAGGGCTAATAACTTGCATACTTTTAAGAAATTTTACATTAGTGCAACTAAATATTCACTTTCTCTACATCAAACTGTCTTCACTTTTGTTTCTGTGTGCATTTCCTACTGTTCAGTATTTTAAGTTACAATGTGTCACCTTATTTTATCAAATATAAGTTGCCATCGATTAAAATAGGTAACGTGATTGTATGTTCCACTAAGAAAGATAAGACTACTACTACAAGTGTTATTGCCATTAATTGTTTAAAATCATCCAGACTTTGGAGATGTTCAAATCTCATGGGGGTGGGGAAAGTACAACTAGAGTATGATTAAGTTTGGCTACTAATAACTACAAAACAAAAGCGACACAGCCTTAGCAACACAGAAGTCTTTCTCTCTGATATCAAAGCATAGAGATATGCAGTCCAGGCCTGCGAAGTGGACCCTGCTTTGCAAAGACTTCCCTGAATCAAGTATTTCTACCTCCTTGCTCACCATTCCTATAGTATAGTCAAACTGAAATTTTAAAAAATGATGAGAGTGAAAAATTAATGCCAACTCTTTCCTCAGGCAAAAAGGAAAGTTACAGAATTCCCCATAGACTTCCACCTACATCCCATTGGCCAGAATCTGGGCATACAGCCAGGCATAGGTGCTAGGGAGGGCGAGGAGGGTAGGACGTCTCTAGGTAGATGGACACAGCTATGCCAGCTATTGATAGAGGATAGGAGAGTCTCAGGTATTGGAAGGCAAACAGAAGTCCAGCTATAATATGTAATATACTAGCATGGGAATGTAGGTATATAGTTTGCACATAAATAAATACATATGCTTATAATTTATTTTGTGAATATAGGTTTGGAGGTGACTACTATAGAAAACCATTTCTGAGGCCAGTGGGTATCTAACTTCAGGTTCCATAAAAGCAGAGCCTGAGATAGGAATTCTTGTTTGAGTGATTTATGGACAGAGATTGCTCTCAGGAGAAGGAAAGTATGAGAAGTAGGATGAAGCACAGAGAAAAAGCTAAGCAAGGCTGTGGGGTCAGCTGGAGGCCAGAAGAGTCCAGTCCCACAGGAAGCCCAGGAAGCAGATTCTAGCAGGGTTGTCTCCACCTTGAGGCCAGGGGCAGGTTCTCTGTATCCCTTACGGTTCAGGCACTAGACCAGGAATAGAAGAGTAATTTCTAGGGCCTCACAGCTTCTATTTGGCCCATGGTGCTTCTCTTGAAAGGGGCAATGTGTTGTTTGCTGATAACACAGCAGCAGGAGGATGCCCACCAGAGGGACCTGTTCTTCATGATTCCATCAGCTAATGATCTCTTCAGCTGATATGTAATGCTGTGTACTGCCCTCCTCACTCATCTTTTTTTGTTTATTAATTTCTTCAGCCACTCATCCAATCACTAATCATCTATTCAATGCCTGCTGTGAGCTAGATGCCAAGAATACCATCGTCAAAACTAGTTAGCTATTATTCATAGGGACAACTAGCAGGTGCCCTTTAGAAAGGGTCCTGGGAGGTCAGCCCTCTGGGAAAACTTTTGCATTCTCTGGGACCTGCTGATTTTATCTCCCTTGAAAATCTTGGTCCCAGACTCCTATTCTCACTGCACTGGCGAGAACCAGGGAAGGGTGAACGTTGAATATGCCAGCTGGCTCCTGTGTGCCTGTGTTGGAATCAAGACTGTATTTCAGATTTATCCATAAAGTAAGATTAATAAAACATTACGTTGTTGGCCTGCAGTGAGAAGTAAATCAAAGGATATATATAAATTGTTCAGCAGAGTGTCTGGTGTCTGGTGCGTATGAACAGCAGCATTGATAGGGTGCTTAACAAATGCCTTGTCAATTCAACCTTAAAAAGATCTCTCAAATCCATCCACTTCTCTTCTTCACCACTGACACCACACAATTCAAACCACTACCACCTCTTGCCTTGACCACTGCAATAGTTCCTAGCTCCTTCCCTCAATCCGTCTGTCACATCGATGTGTGTTAGATCACCACCTGTTTACAGTCTCCCAATGGCTTCCCACTCTCATCAAGCTTCTGCCACCTCTCTCTTTGAACACACCAATATCTTTACTGCTTTGGGGCACCCACCTATGCGTCCCTATTTCTTTGTTCTATGGGGCCCTCCCCTCACCTCCTCGGATTGATTTCTTCCCAACTTTTGGGGACCAGTTTAAGTATTACTCCTCCACAACACCTCCCCTGGCTCAAAATCCCAATGAGGCCCTCCTCTGTCTGGCCTCCCTGGTCTCTTCTGTCCTGGCACCCCTCACAATTTGTCATTGTCCTGCATGTGTGTTGTTTTTAGTGTCTGTGGCCCTTGACCCTCCCCCCACTCCACTCCAGAAGGCAAGGACTATGTCCATTGGCTTTATTCTCACGTGTCCACCACTGAGCCAGTCAGGAAGTACTTACCCAATAAACAGCTGTAGGACAGATACAGAGCATCTTTGCCAGACACCTTGCTACACTTTACATTCTCATGTAACTCTCAAAACTTCACTAGGTCGTTATGCGTGGTAGCCTCATTTCACAGATGAGGAAACCAAGAGAGAGCAGTTAAATGGCAGATCGATTCACAGTTTATTCAAGAAATACGCATCCACATTTTTTGAACACCTATTTCAAGCTCTTAAGCTACATCAGTGAACAAAACAGATAAAAATCTCCTCCTTGTGAATCCCATCTTGCAGAACTTAAATGGTGAGACCACAAGTAGTGACTCTAGAGCCTGAAGGCTTTATTCCTACTCTAACCCCTACCCCAAAAAATTAATGTTGTGGAGAAACTACAAGGGACGTTTCAGCTTGAAAACCACACTCCCCTGACTTCAGGTTATGCAATGGGTACCATTTTGGCTTGTTTGTTAAGTTTCTCCTGACTTCTCAAAGAAAAATGAAATGGGAAGAGAAATTCTCATCTCCCATAGAATTTCATTCCTTTTTATATCTCTCAGACATATACCTGCTAAGCACACAGTGACGCCAAAATCTGCATTTATTTTGTACAAATGCATGAAGACCAATTAATTATTCTCTCCTATGTGCATTACCACTGGGCTGTTAGTGTGAAAAGCTTCTTACTATTGCTTTGATTTTTTTTAGGCAATAGACTCAGTACTTAATTCAATAAGACCATGTTTTATCAAGTACATGAATATTTAGAGTGATAATTGGTGCAGTTTTCACTCCTGCAGGGAAGGCAAGAGCATTGTAGAGAGACTAAGGGTGCGGAAAGAGGCATTAATCTGCAGCTGTATTTGACAACAGAGGAAAAGGCAAGGCGATGAAGAGCAGAAAGAAATGTAAAACAAGAAGGAAGGAGAGTAAGAAAGAGGGAGGATACAGAAAAAATAGCCACCAGTGAGAGTGAATACTTATAATATTCTACAGT
>CAUYQV010114149.1:0-19960 GCA_963574575.1 Galagoides demidoff | reverse complement strand
CCTCCCAAGTAGCTGGGACCACAGGTGCCCGCCACAAGGCTCAGCCATTTTTTGGTTGCAGCCATCATTGTTGTTTGGCGGCCCGGGTTGGGGATTCGAACCTGCCACCTTAGGTGTACGTGGCTGGCGCCTTAGCTGATTGAGCCACAGGTGCCAAGCCATATAAATTTTTTTAATAGAAGAAGAGGCCTGTGGAGGTTGAAATGCCTGGAGCCTGTGAAAGTCACAGACCTTGCTAGCCTTGACCCTCTATGGGAGCCCTACACAGGGCTCTGGGGCTACTCCGTGTCACACCCACTCTCAGGGTCCTTGTCACTCAGAGCGGGAAGAGAAGGTTCCAGAGTCAGACCGATCAGGGCACTTACAATGGGCAAGTCCCTTATCTCCCTGAGCCTCTGTTTTCCTCACTAGTAAGAGGGGATTCTAGTAAATGTGAGGATCCAAAGACACAGGGCACATAAATTATTAGAACAAAGGCTCAGGAGGTGTTAATAAACTATCATCCCTCTCAGCCTCAGTTTCCCCTACTGTCCACCAGGTATAAAGGTGACCACGTTTTCATGTGTTAAAAAAAAATAATAAAAGAAGAGAAACAAACAACCAAATGTGACATATTAGGGCCCCGTGGAGAAAAGTTATGTTGATTTATTTTCAGACGACATTGTACTCATAACCATCTATTTTCTGCCTGTCATCTTTTGGAGGCTGTGTGGGGTAGAGGTTTAAAATGAAGTCAACAGAATCGAGAATCCCACTGCCTGGGTATGAGTTTGATTTAATCCCTTCCCAGCTGAGGGATCTTGGGAAGGGAATAAACTTCTCTGGGGTGCAGTTTTCTCATCTGTGTAGGGGGGGTTTTCATTGCAACCTCCCTGTCAAAGTTGTTTTGCAGATTGAGTGAAAGCAACTAGACTTTCTAGAACAGAGCCCAGTACGTGGAGAGAACTCAATGAGTATTACTGTTACTATTACTGACCAAGAAAGTGGGCTGTTTTCTGTTTCCCTCTGTGCTTATCCATGGGTTCTCCACTGTCTCCAACTGGTCCTTTGCAAATCATTCCCTAGGGTAGGGGTGGAAGGAACAGCTCTGGGAGGTCCAGGTCAGAAGACCAGGAAAAATGTGCCCTTGATCTTTGCAGCCTCCCAGTTCTCAGGAATGCTGCAGGGATTTTCCTGAGGTTTATATTTAACATCCAGTGTTTTATAGAACAATATTATTCTTGAACAGAAGAAGGATTTTAGAGATTTTTTTTTTTTTTTTTGAGACAGAGTCTCACTTAGTTGCCCTGGGTAGAGTGCCATGGAGTCATAGCTCAGAGCAACCTCCCACTCTTGGGCTCAAGCGATCCTCTTGCCTCAGCCTCCTGAGTAGTTGGGACTACAGGTGCCTGCCACGATGATGGGCTATTTTTAGAAACTGGGTCTCACTTTTGCTCAGGCTGGTCTCGAACTCCTGAGCTCAAGCATTCCTCCCACCTTGGCTTTCCAGAGTGCTAGGTGTGAGCTGCCATGCCCGTTCTTGATTTTAGAGATTATTAAATCTAGTGTCCATTTCACAGATGTGAAAACTGAAACCCAGAAGAATTAAATTACCTGTTCAAAGTCATACATGTAATGATTCCCAGGGCAGGACTTGAAATTCAGATCCCCTAACTCCCTACCTTGTGCTTCTTATACGAAGGATAGTAATATAATAATGTCTAGATTGTCTCCTCTTCTTTTGGTTTGTTGGGCAGTTCTTTTGTCTCCAGCCTTTTTTCTCCCAAGCATTCCCTATGCGCCTCTTGCTGTTCCAGACTTCAGACAGCCTGTTCTCTTTGAGCTGATGTATCTTTTATCAGTTGTATTTATGGGCATCTCTGATCTTGTAGGTAAATAAAAACACTGGAACCATCAACTTTCCTAACTAGGACTTTTTTTTCTATTTTTTTTTTTTTTTAGAGACAGAGTCTCACTTATCGCCCTTGGTAGAGTGCTGTGACATTACAGCTCACAGCAACCTCTAGCTCCCGAGCTTAGGCAATTCTCTTGCCTCAGCCCCCGAGTAGATGGGACTACAGGTGCCCACCACAATGCTTGTTTACTTTTTTTGTTGCAGTTTGGCTGGGGCCAGGTTCGAACCCACCATCCTTGGTATATGGGGCCACCCTACCCACTGAGCCATAGGTGCCTCCCCCTAACTAGAACTTTTTTTTTTTTTTTTTGCAGTTTTTGGCCGGGGCAGCATTTGAACCCACCACTTCCGGTATATGGGGCTGGCATCCTACTCCTTGAGCCACAGCCACCGCCCCCTAACTAGAACTTTTTTAAATGAAAGATTATTGTTTGGGTGCAGTGTCTCATGCCTGTAATCTTAGCACTCTGAGAGGCGGAGACAAGAAGATCAGTTGAGCTCAGGAGTGTGAGACCAGCCTAAACAAGAAGGAGACCCCATCTCTAAAAACTAGGCAGGCATTGTGGCAGGCGCCAGTCGTCCCAGCTACTCAGGAGGCTGAGGCAGGAGGATTGCTGCTTGAGCACAAGAGTTTGAGGTTGCTGTGAGCTGTGAAGTTACAGCACTCCACTAAGTGTGACAAAGTGAGACACTGTCTCAAAAATAAATAAATAAAATAAAATGAAAGAAGATTATTAAAAGCAAGTTGATGTTTTTAGTTCTACATTTGTTTGAAGCTGTGGACACTTTTCCATGTGTTTCCAGGGGAGTTTCTTTCCCCATTTATTGAGACCCATGCAAGCTTTTCTTTTAAAAATAAAATGTGCTGGGTGCAAGGTGGCTCTTGTGTTGTTATGGTCTTGACTGCATATGCTCTGAGTGTCATACCAGCTTCGTGACATTGTTCAGGTTCAGTCTGCCAACTGGTGACTTCTATGCTCTGAAGATGATCACAACATTATGTCAGCCTTATGCTGGTTTAATCTCCTCCCTGAATTTAGAGAAGCAAGAAGGCAGAGGTACAGGGCTCCAGGCTGGGACAATAATTTATGTATTGGCCTAGGTAGAGGATTGGGTCTTACTGAGAGTTAAAGGGGATGGGAAGGACTGGCTGATCCCTTAAAATCATAGAGACTTGGCCTAATGGCCTTCTTCAGAGCTGGCTGCTTATACCCTTCAGGGACTTGTGTCCTGTGGTGGTTGGCTTCTGGGATGTGGAGGTAGGTGACAAACTACCCCAAAGCCTCATGAGTGGATTTCAGGTGATTTCCAGGCATGTGCCGTGTTTTGTTGGCAAATGAGTAAATACAGCATGTAGGAACGAAGGAAGCACTTAGCTGAGCGTTCCCGACTGGCCGAGAGTCTGTAGCCTATATGTGCTGGGAGCCTTTGGGAGATCTGCAAACAAGGGATGCTTTGTTAAGAAGGAAGGACTGAACTTCTGCTGTGTCACACAAGTCTCAGCGTCAGGCTCTGAATTCAACACGTAGATTATTTTATTCCTAGGATTTAAAAAACAGCAACAACAACAACTCAGCATAACCCTTTGACTTGATTTTAGACCTCAATGTCACGGCCAAAGCATACACCCTAGAGTGAAAGGGTATTTTACTTTACTTCAGATAATGACAACGGCAGTATACTGGCTGAACCGCCCATTTATAAAGCCACATTTCCACATCTGCCTCGTGACTTTCTTTCTTAGGCGAGTGGTCATTAAAAAGGACAAAAACAAACGAAAATAAATGGGAGTAATTTAAGTCAAGAATAACTTCCTTTTTATTAGGTTTAACTCGAAACCAGGTATCATATTTATATAAATAGAGTGGAAAATATTTAACCTAGTTGTAAGGGTTAAGTAACTAACTGATAAGCTTTGTAAGGAAAGTATGTTTGAATGCTGCCATTAAACTCAAAGCATGCCAGGCAATTTTTCAAATTTTCAAATAACGTACATTAGGAAACTGGAAAAAAAAATAGGCTGAGAAATAGGAAGAATTTTTGGTGAACAAATACAGTTGTTCTTTGTAGAAATTGTTGCTGTTTTATAGGTGAGGGTGCAAGGTGAGTCGAAAAGTCAAAATAACAGGACTTAGACCAAAGTCTTAATGATATAGTTCAGTCTTCAGTAAAAGTTAAGATAAATTCCTTCAGCAGCTGGCTGAGGAAATCAAGGGGTAAGTTATTTTAGCTGGTGCTCTTTCCCAGTAAATAATATGCAAAATGATTAGACTAGAAGCTTGTAAGGTCTGGAGACTCACCCAGAACTTCTGTGAGATTGGAAAACGATTTACCGGGATACAGATTAGGTAATGATACCTGTGTAGCTATCCAGTCTAAAGAGAATGAAATAGAATTTATCTTTTGTTTCTTTGGGGGAAAGGGCCAAGAAATTAAATGTATATTTCTAAGGACTCATGCTATTTCTGTTGAGTTAGAGAAAAAAGGTTCACAAACTAATCAAATAATTTAAAAAATGTATAACTAAAAAGCAAAAATCCTATGCAGATTTACCGAAAAGTAAAAATGACATAAAATCCCATCACTCAGGAGCAACCATTATTACCTTTTGTTATTAATCAATTTAAATTTTTCTACTCTTTCTTTTTTTTTCTTTTTGAGATAGAGTCTCACTCTGTCACCCTGGGCAGAGTGCTCTGGCATCATCATAGCTCACAGCAACCTCAGCCTCTTGGGCTCAGGCAATCCTCTTGCCTCAGCCTCCAAAGTAACTGGTGCTACAGTCACCTGTCATGACACCTGGCCAGTTTTTCTATTTTAGTAGAGACAGGTTCACATTCTTGCTCAAGTTGGTCTTGAACTCAGTTTTAAACTTCAACAATCCACCTGCCTCAGCCTTCCAGAGTGCTGGGATTACAGGCATGAGCCACAGCACCTGGCCTAAATTTTTCTGTTCTTATTAGATACTAGTAGGAAATAAGATTCTATTCTTACTTCCCTTACACAAAAGAGATCCTACCATACTTGTTGTGACTGGTTTTGGTCACTTTAATTTTGTTAATATTATTAATGTTGTGAATATCTTCTCATTAAAAAATGTTATCACTTAGTGGCTGCATGGTATTCCATTAGTTCACAAAGTACTATAATTTATTTAACCAATCTCCAATTTACAGACATTTGTTTCCAATAAAACACACATAAACACGCTACATTAAATGCATATAGTACACTTCTTTTAATATTCATTTGATTACAGACAAAACTTGTTCCCTGGTTATGAACAAGGTAGGTTAGTAGGTTTGTTCTTAAGTTGAATTTGTATGTAAGTTGGGACAGGTACATTTTCCTATTACCTGTAATAATCTCCGTTTGTAAGTTCAAATCGTGTATCAGTCAGATGTTAGCAACTGAGGGACTATGGCAATGGCCTTCATTCATAGGTATAAGTTGTACATAAGTTGGATGTTTGTAATTTGGGAACTGGCCGTACGTCTGCAAAATTTATTCTGACAAGTGAAATTGCTGGATTACAGAGCATACATGTTTAAACATACCTTTGTTGTCAATTTTACAAATATTATGTGCATATATATTAACATTTACATGTAAATTATTTCATAGATATATTTAAAATATATCTCACACCTGTAATCCTACCACTCTGGGAGGCTGAGGTGGGTAGATGGCTTGAGCTCAGGAGTTTGAGACCAGTCTGAGTAAAAGTGAGACCCCATATCTCTTAAAAATAGAAAAATTAGCTGGGTGTGGTGGTGGGCACCTGGTAACTTGGAGGCTGAGGAAAGAGGATTGCTTGAGCCCAGGAGTTTGAGGTTGCTGTGAATTATGACACCACAGCACTCTACCCAGGGTGATTGAGTGAAACTTTGTCTCAAAAAAAAAAAAAATTGTCAATGTGACAGCTAGTTTTCTGTGGCAACTTGATTAGATTAATGCATACCCACAATTCCTGTTACGACAAGCAGAAATGTTTGCAGACATTGACAAATATTCCCTGGGAGCCCAAATTGCCCCACGTTGGGAATCACAGGTGTATAAGAAAAAGTCACAACTTAGTTCTCACGTCACTCACGATCTGGCCTTAGATTCCTTTCCAGCCTCATTGGCTGCCTCTCTTGGACTTCCTGGAATGTTCCAGGTACCTTTGCTCCTGTGTGCCTCCTTATGTGTTATGCCTTCAGCCCTTTTTTAGCTAGGCTGGAGCACTGCTGTGACAAATACACAAATGTGGGTTGGTTCAGACAGGAGTGCAGTTTGTATTTTCTGGCCTAACAGTGCTGTGTGGTTGAACTTGTTGGTGAAGCAGCTTTCTTCTCTGTAGTGTTACAGGAGCCAAGCCTGGCTAAGGCTCCACCGTATTTACTATGTGGCTCCCAGAAAGGCCTTGGGCATCATCTCCATTTTGACTGATGAAAGAAAAAAGAAAAAAACACAAAGGGGTGTGTGAGGGAGATTTTTATGCCCAGGATCTAAAATACTAAGCATTCCTTCTGCTCTCATTTCATTGGCTAGCAGTCAGTCACATGACCATACTCCTTGGCAAGGAAGTCTAGGAAATATAGCTTAGCTGTGTGCTTAGAAAAAAGAGTGGAATGTGAATTTTCATGATCACCTAGAGCTCTGCTGCAATCCACTTCAGTATCACTCTGAGAATTATAAATTCTGACCTCCCCATTATGACTTCTTTTATGTGCTTTGTTTATACTAGTGCATTATGATTTGATGAGTTAAGGCCTAAAAATCATTTTTTTCCTTATTAGTATCTAAGATAGTTCTTGGTAGGTGTTAGATACAGACTTGTTGAAAAAAAAAAGGAATGGGTAATGTTTAATTATGTATTATTTCATAGGAACATTGCAAGAACTCATTGAGGGTTTGTTTTCCCCCCATGGTCTTCTGATCTGAGCATCTGCACTAACACAAAAGTGAGAAAAGATTATTTGCAATTCTTTGCAGGACACTGACATCATCTGAGGCCTAGAAAAATAGAATGGAGTTCTCTTTTTTTAGCACCTCCAGTTCCAAACTCCCCAAGTCTCAGGCATTCAACTGCTGCTCCCCTGGGAGTATCCACAGATTTGCTCTGCACTCACTTCCCTGCACCCTCCAATCCCCTCCCAGCCCAATTCCCTGTGGGCTGTATGGTTTGATCCTCCCAGGGAAGATTCACATTTAAAAAGGGGTGATTGGCCTCTGCATTCTGGGAGGCCCATGGGGGTGGATCCCTTGCCTTGAGTTCTGGAGTTCAAGACCAGCCTGAGCAAGATCTAGACCCTGTCTATACTAAAAGTAGAAAAATTGTCCAGGAGGGGGTGTGGTGGGCGCCTGTGGTCCCAGCTACTCGGGAGGCTGAGGCAAGAGGATCTCTTGAACCCAGTGGTTTGAGGTTGCTGTGTGGTACAACAAATGCCACTACATGCTGTCTTAGCTGACAAAGTGAGACCTGGTCTCCAAAAGAAAAATAAGTAAATAAAAAAAATTAAAAAGAGTGATTGTTAATCCTGAGGAATTATTGACTGGTTAGTTATACTGGGAAAAGAACTAGGTTCTTTTCTAAAAATGGCCACCATATTGTAGCTGTCTTTGTTTTTTAAAAGAAATCTACATGTCTTTGATGCCTGGTGTTCTTATTAACTAAAAGGGGGTAAGAAAGAAACTACCTTTGCAGCAAAAGTTCAGGGGATGGGAGGACCCACTTGGGCTGTAACCAGGCCAGAATTTCCTTTTTGAGGCCAGGCAGAATCTGGTCCAAAAATATGAATGCAACAGGAATGTTTCTGGTCATTTTTCTCCAATCCACCAGAGGGTTACCACTCAATTTTCTGACAAACTTAACCTATACGCTACATCTCCAAGACAAGGGAGCATTTATGTAAAACATTTTTTTCTCCCCTTAGTTACTTTGACAATTCAGCCCTCACTTTCTCCTCTGCTCGGAATGACATCTGAGAAGGGAGACCACAACTACATAGCATTTTATAGATCGGCCTGATTAGAACCAGTTCT
Organism: Galagoides demidoff; assembly: GCA_963574575.1. Taxonomy (NCBI): domain Eukaryota; kingdom Metazoa; phylum Chordata; class Mammalia; order Primates; family Galagidae; genus Galagoides; species Galagoides demidoff. Next base: position 12,039 of record CAUYQV010114149.1, on the reverse strand, counting down.
CCCTATAGGTTACATCATGTATGAGACACACGGTTTTTGTCAAGAGACCAGCTACTCGCAGCGAAGGTTTTGATGCTATTGCTAGTAAGAAATTAGTAACTAGATCCTTGGTCTGCTTTACGCCAACTTTCTAATTATACTGTTGCAGTGGTAAACCAGATTTTTGAGCCAAGGGTAATTTAGAAATTCTAGATCTCTGTTCTCTCCCTGCCCCCCCTTCCTTTCATGTTCATCTTCGCTGCCTCCCCGTCTTCTTCCTTCCAACATATAATTTTCCTCCATTCCCACTCTACCCTGGCTCCTTGTTTCTGTGACCCTCTGTCACAAAAGGACACATGCCATCTCGTACCCCTTCATCATGAGACGTCACAAGTAACAACTGAGGCTGTATGTGCACAAGTGTCATACAGGAAGACGTTGTTGCTCTGTGAGGGTGTCACCAGTGTGGGCTCCGCATTTGCCTCGGGGACTGGAGGTTGACATGTGGCCTTATGCCGATCTCTGTGCATCTCTGTCCAGGACTTTGCTGCTTTTTCTTTTCTAAGACTACAATGACACGGGAGATGACTTTCTCCATCACGTGAATGCAGCCTGATTTCCGTAAACCTTTTTGTATTCGGAGCTCTTTCGAGAGGGGAAGATTTGTGAGCACTCATTAAAAACTAAAACCAGGGCTCCCCTAGTGAACCCGTTCTAGTCTCACTTGAGTTTGGCATCACGATCTCCCTTCTCTCTTTTCTTTCTTTACCCGTCCTTACTGTGTTTTTTCTGGTACAGTTGTGTGTGTTTTTCCTCCCTCCTTTTAAGCTATACTTTGGGATAGTTAAAAAAAAACCCTCTTAAGTATACCTTGAAATCCTAAATCTTCATTTCAGCTGAAAGCCATCCAAACCATATGCATGCTGGCTTTCCTATGCCAAAGACTTTCTTTTTTTCTTTTTCATAACCAACCAAATTCCTTTAGGATATGGCTGGAATTATATTGATTCCTCCGTGGTCTTTTAAGAGATTACCATCTCCAAATTCCAGCTCGTTCTTTCACCCAGCACACTGGCGATGGCTGTTTCGTTCCCTTGAACTTGACCCCATTTCTCCTCTAGCGTTGCTCTTTCTCTCCGTTTCTTCCCTTTGCTTCTCACTGTGCTTTGCTTCCTCCCAGGTAGACTCTGCCTGGCCTGTCCCTGGGTATATCTTGTTCCCTTTTCGGTCCCAAACACTCATCTTCTGCTGAGAAATCAGGCTGGAGGGTGGCTGCCACATGGCCACCATGGTAGGAAGGGGCTGCCGAAGTTTCCTCTGGGGACAGCTGTTTTCCATTTCAGGAGTCTCAACATTGTGGCTTTGTTGATTGTCTTTTGACCTTCGATTTGGTGTTGCCTATAGCTGACGCATGACTAACCGTTTTGACTAAGCCTTTCAGGACCACAGTGCTACCTTGTCAACTGCAAGCCCTCGGTGTGAATATCCTGCCACACACAGGCCACTGGAGTCCCTGTGAACCCCCCCCCACTCCCTAACTCAGGGGAGAAATTAAAGCAATTTCGCTAAGGCCCACTGGTGAGGAAAATCGATTGATGGAATTATTACTAAATGGCTTTTCAAATCTTCTTCTTACTCTGTGAGAAGATAGTTTCGCAGCTTGGTCCCTTGACCTGAAAGCCAAATCCACAGGAATCCCGTGAATGGAGAGCTTTGCAGGCTATACCTTGGAAACAAACCACAGGACCTAACACAGCAGGGCCGCCCCTTGGTGCAGAAGGCGACCGATTCTTGCCTGTTTAAAGTGAAAACATCCCAGGATGGAAAAGCATATTCCAGAGAGTGGAATGCTTTGTAGTTTCTGGTACTTGGGGGGCTGTAGAGTGTGTTAATAAATGAGAGTGCTACTTAAAAGGCCACCCCTTTCTGCCCCCAGGTTACATCTCCTTAGGGAGCCTGATGATAAAGATCATTAATATTTTCCCTGTAAGTAACCGAATCAAAGGGAAGCCTTGCTAACTGCATTGTATATTTGCCAGGTTAGGTTGTACGCTTATTAACTCTTTGATCATCACAATTGCCGTAAAGTCTTTGCATATGTAATATGTATTTATATAAATACACATGTACATATGCGTGCATCACACATGTCTCTCTTGTATATACATGTGTGTATTTTAAACATATAAAATCTCCTTGAAGCTATCTTTCTATTCGTCTGCATATTTAACCTGGCTCTGCAAATACCTGTGTGAATGTGGGCACGTCACTTAATGTCTCTTTGTTTCAGATTTTGCCTGTCTGTAAAATAAAGGCGTTGGACTGGCTGAGATGCTTGGTGACCAGTGCTCCCGTGTCCTGTGTATTCCATTCTGTAACCACACCACAAGGCCAATCTGGGTTAGCTTTTATGTAATAAAGTTTAGTCATTTTTTTCAATTGCCAAGGACTCTTCAGGTTGAAGGTCAAGGACCACGGGTGGAACCTTAGCGCTAGGACTGAGGAGTGGAGACCGGATTAAGAAGTGGACGCCAATACCGTAGACGGAATCCAGGATCCAATCAGATTGAGCCTTGGTGTTGATTCATGGCAGGATTCAACCAATCAGGTCACACCTTATGACCTAAGCTTATAAAATCATTCGCATCCACTTGTTTGGGGACATACGGCTTTGGAACTCTCCCTGGGGTGCTCCTTACTTGTACCAAGTAAGAAGGTCCCCTTAGTAAAACCGACTGGGCTGTGTCTGTTGGCCTCATCCTTGCTCGGCAAATGAACCCCTGCTTTGGGAAAGTAACGGTTCCCGTCCTCCAGCACAGTTTCTGACACGGGGTGGGCCCCAGTGCTAAGGTTACACGCAGTGCTAACATACTGTGCTTCTCTTGTTTTTAGACCATTGGCAGTAGTATGGCCGGCGGTGGAAGGAGAGAGGGAGGATCGCCCCATCAGAGGCATGTGTGCCCTGGGAATAACAACTAACCTGGCATCTTAAACGCTCCTATCTTAAGCCTCCTGAATGTTATTCTCTTTAAAAACTTGGAGTGAGGCTCAGGCCCGTAGCTCAGTGGTTAGAGCATTGACCACATGCACTGGGGCTGACGGGTTCAGGCCTGTTAAACAACAATGACAACAGCAAAAAAATAGCTGGGTGTTGTGGTGGGTGATGGTACTCCCAGCTACTTGGGAGGCTGAGGCAAGAGAATCACTTAAGCACAAGAGTTGGAGGTTGCTGTGAGCTGTGACACCACAGTACTCTACCGAGGGTGACATAGTGAGACTCTTGTCTCAAAAAATAAATAAAAATAAAATAATAATACTTGGACTGGCTCTCAGTGGCTTTTCTGATCATTTCCAAGTCCCTCATCCTAGCATTCAGGCTTTTTTGGGTTTTCTGTTTTCCTTCCAACCTTATGTCTAGAAGTCCCCTGCAGACCTATCTCTTGAGTGAAAAGAGTCTTGTAATTGTCCCCACCCCACCCTGTGGTTGTTCTTGTCCTAGCACTGTTGTGTGGCACACCTGGAATGGTTTCTGACACAAAGCCAGTGGTCTTTCTCCCTTGAGAGCCCAGATCAAGACTTCTCCTCCATTAAAGTTTCCTGCTAAGGCTGTTCTGGAGGGAGCTCCCCATCCTCTAATTTGCCAAGTCACAGTCCTCTGTGTGACACTGTCTTGCCTACTTGTTTTCTAGGCACTTTGTTGAGCATTGAGCTCTTGGATGAGTCTGCTAAAACTTGGAGAGTGTCTGAGGAAACTGGGAGTGAATCAGAGACTAGAAACGGCCCTGCTTGGTGACTCACGCCTGGAATCCTAGCACCTTTGGAGGTTGAGGCAGGAGGATTGCTGAAGCCTACGAGTCTGAGATCACCCTGAGCAAGAAGGAGACCCCTGTTTCTACTAAAAATAGAAAAACTAGCCGGGTGTTGTGATGGGCACCTGTAGTCCCAGCTACCTAGGAGGCTGAGGCAAGAGGATCTCTTTAGCCCAAGAGTTTGAGGTTGCTGTGAACCATGATGCTGCCAGGGGACTTTTACCCAGGGCAACAGAGTGAGATTTTATTTCAAAAAAATAAATAAAACAATTTTTTATGGTACCTATAATCCTAGCACTCTGGGAGGCTGAGGTGGGTGGATTGTTTGAGCTCACAAGTTTGAGACTAGCCTGAGCCAGAGTGAGACTTCATCTCTAAAAACAGCCAGGCATTGCGACTGGCCCTTTAGTCCTAGCTACTTGGGAGGCTGAGGCAAGATTGAGACTCCCATCTCTACTAAAAATAGAAAAACTGAGGCAAGGAGGATCGCTCCAGCCCAGAAGTTTGAAATTGCTGTGAGCTCTGACCAAGGCCAGAGATTTGAAAACATGCCCCTCCCTCATTAACCCAAAGACTTAATGATTTTTAAATAACTTTGATTTGATAAAGTGAAAATTAAGTTTAAAAATCATACTGGTATTTAGAAATTAATTTCATAATCCTGAAAAAATTCCTATACATGTATTTCTCTCAGTCAAGCTAGAAAAATGGCAGCAATATTATAATTTGCTTGGTTAATAGGTCTTACATGAATATATTCTTACATATGAAATTTGTAACAAAAACAGATAATACACGTGGAATTACATTGATAGAGTTAAGAAGTCCCACAAAAGAGAGATAATTTTATCTTAGAAATCACCTTTTTTCGGAGGTGAGTGGATTGCCTGAGCTTACAAGTTCAAGACTAGCCTGAGCCAGAGTGAGACTTTGTCTCTAAAAACAGTCAGGCATTGAGAGAGGCCCTGTAGTCCCAGCTACTTGGGAGGCTGAGGCAAGAGAATTGCTTAAAACCAAGAATTTGAGGTTGCTGTGAGCTGTGATGCCACAGCACTCTATGGAGGGCTATAACATGAGACTGTCTCAAAAAAAAAAAAAAAGAAAGAAAGAAAAGAAAAGAAATCACCTTTTTTGGGCTTGGGTTTTCTCTAATGTAACCGTCAAGTAAATGACAGTCAGTCCTCCTAACTAGAGGTTTAAGTTTGACCCAAACAAGTGATTAACCATTGTCCTCTTACTGAACTAAATCTGTGACCTCTGCCAGGGGCCATCTTAGCTCACCTTTTACTGGATTCTTGAGTAAAGTTTTTCTTCCTCTTAGTTACTTTCCCTCCTTTTTATAGGGAGCTCTACTCTGAGATCAAAGACAACCTAGAGCAATTTATAAGAAACAAAAGAAGTGAAGGAGAGATATGCCAAGTTACTTTAAGGGGACGTTCTACAATCGCGAATCTCTCTGGAGTAGTAGCTGGTGTCTGCTATGCCCAGGAAAGCTCAGTCTCTGGAAAGCTGGCTTTCATCCTCAGTCTGATCAGCCATTCCCAATGTGGAATGGACCTCAGGGTCACCTGGGTATCTTCTGAACAATGAAGACACTTGGACCCCACTTAATGATTCCACAGGTTCCCAGAGAGTTCCTAAGCCTTAGGATTTGAAAGTCTCACAGCTGTCCCGAGGCTTAATCTACATTGAGAATCATTGATCTAGCTGCTGGTGTCCCCCTGAAATTGATCCTCTTCCCCACATATATGCTTCTATTTTTCAAAGAGCTCCAGAACAAGAATTTGGTTAATCCTAATTGTAGTGCATTCACTGGCGAAAGAGAACAAATAGGAGATTGACTAGAATGAGAAGCCCCCCGAAGTAAGACTATGTAAATTCTTTTGGAAAAGATTATTTTCTTCTTGTACCAGGTTCAGAGGAACTTTGAGACACACACACGCAGTCAAGGAGACGAAGTAAACAGGAAAGAAAAGATTGACTTTTATTGCTTCACTGTTTAAGCGAAAAAAAATTTTTTAAAAATTGACTCCTCCCCCCTACCCCTCGCCTTATTTCCCTTTAGAACTGTATCAAGTTATTTTTAGGAGGGCAGCGTGGCTGGTTTTTGGGGGGACAAATGAAAGCATGACATCACCATGCTATTTTGGTAGAGCTGGAGAAACACGCCAGCTAGGTCGGTTTGGGTTTGGTCTGTGTACTTAGGAGCTGAATCGCGTCTTTTTCTAATTTGCCTTCTCTCCAGGCTGCGCTCTTCACTTGGAGGCTGAAAGGATAATATTTATTCAAAGCTAATTTGTAAACTTCATTTGCAGTTGAAGGTCTGGAATCCACACTGCTGTCCTCATCTTATGCTGGTTACTCCCAGGGTATTTCAAAAGCTATCGTTTCTGCAGGCTGCTTCTCCCGGGCTCTATTTTAGCTCAACTGTGGGCTGTCAGTTTGGAAAGAAGCAAATCCTTAACCTGAACTTTTCGTTGCCGATAAGAGCTCTGTGGACAGCCAGGGAGGACTTGCTCATTTACTTAGAGTTTGCAGTGGAATCTTTTTCTCCATGTGTGTTATGATCAGCGACTCCTCCTTCCCGGGAGAGGTTTTGAAATCTTCCCTCCGAATGTGAATGTAATATTTCTCAAATGGAGCTCCTCCCTCCTAATAAACTTTCAGCTTTTGCAGTAAGTCACCTCCCCTTTCATCCCTAGAGGCATATCCTTTTGTGTCTCTGATGTCAGTTGCCATTGTTTTCCAAACTAACTCACTTTATCGTTTTATTGTTAAAAAATAGCCTTTACCGCCGCGTTCTTAACCTACTTCTGGGTCTCTGATAGCTTGCTATTTTTTGGCAGGCTTGAGATGAGCCTGTGTCAAGGAAACAGCTTGCGCCCATCTCTTTAAGTCTCCCTGGTTCTTGCGATTTCATTTCACGATTTCCTTTCCTGTTATCTTCAAACGTCCCCTCCAAGCAGGACTGGACAAGAGCAAGGAGGTTGTTTTTCTTCGCCTTCTAAAATGGACACTTCCCTTCCCCCTGCGACCGCCCCCACCACCTCCAACCTTTCTTCTTTATTACCCACACCTGGGGCCCTCTCGAAACCTGATGGAAAAAAAGTTAAGAACTCCTTTCCCTCTTTAAAGAGGGGTCTCTAAGAGGTTTCTAATCAGCTCACTGTCAGCCTGTTTCCTCTGATCAGCTTAAATAGGTCTGCGGGAACTGCCAAACCGCGTGTTCAGACTGAAAGCCTGCGAGAGAATTTGAGCCACATTTACGAACTTCCACCAAGATTATCCGGCAGGCTGAAATCGCAGGGAGAGTGCCCACTCCACAAACCTTTCTTCTTGATTAAATCATCCTTTCCTACTCACAGGATGAGGAATTCCCCTTTCACCAGCTGATTGCTTTTTTTCTTTCGGCCTCCCTCCTTATATTAAAATGTAAACTCGATCCCTGTATCCTTCTTTGGAAGGCAGCTCCGTCGTTGTAAACATTTTGGTATCAATGAACCCTTTAACCTCTCAGGGATGGTTTATCTGTCGAACTTTATACAAGAAAAAAAAAATGGTAAGATGCGTTATCTCTTGCGGGTGCAGGCGCGTAGGGGCAGGAAGTTTCTGCTCTGGGGGTGGTTGGGTCCCTTTTAAACTGAGGGTTTCCTGCTCTCTCTTCAGTAAAGAACGGCTTTGTTAACCATTAGCCACTGACAGGAGTGTGTCCATTTCAGCAAAATTAATAAGAGATAGCATTTTTCTTCTTCTAAATGGCCCATGTCAGTAATTAACATCGCCTTTCATTACTCAACTTGAAAGTGCTTTCTCGGGCTCCCTTTGACCTTGCCCTGGCTTTGTTAAACTGTGGCCTCCAGTCCGTGAGAGACCTAAATGCAGAAAAAGCACTCTGAGCTCTGACCCAGATGCCTTGAAAGAATCATTCGACAAATATTTATTGAGTGCCTACTGTGTGAGGCTACCAAGATGAATCAGATGTAAACCCTGATTGAGGGGAGAAAAAAAAAAACCTGGAAGAAAAGATAAAAGGGGTTTGTTTAAAATAGCCCCAAGATAACAGAACAAGGCCAGATCCAGTGTTGGAGGAGGCCAGGCCTAAGGAAGATGGCTGAGGGGGAATTGGTGCAAGTTTTAGGGAAAAAGGAACATTTAAGAGAAATAAAAAAGGAATGCAAAAGTTCAAATGCACTTTCCTTACTCTTTCTCTCTCTCTCTTTTTTTTTCTGTAGAGACAGAGTCTCATTTTGTTGCCTTTGGTAGAGTGCTATGGCGTGAGCTGTGTCAGGGCAACCTCCAGCTCCTGGGCTTGGGCGATTCTCTTGCTTCAGCCTCCCGAGTAGCTGGGACTACAGGCGTGTGCCACACCACCTGGCTATTTTTTTGTTGCAGTTTGGCCGGAGCTGGGTTTGAACCCACCACCCTCAGTATATGGGGCTGGTGCCCTACTCACTGAGCTACAGGCACCACCCCACTTTCCTTACTCTTTACAGATGGAGAAAACCTTACTTTCAGAGAGAAGACATAAGTTGAGGTCTCAAGAGACTATTTTTTTTTTTTTGGTGGGTGTTTGCACATACACCTGGACAGTAAAGGGTTAGCTGTGGAAATTTCAGTAATCGCAACAGAATCTAAGTTAGAAAACTCCCTCCTCCCCAAAGTGTGTGAAATATTTTCCTGTTATTTTCTTTTTTAATTTTATTTTGGATTACGAGGAGGGTACACGTGAAAATTCTCGGTCACCAAAGTAGAAATGTCACTTTTGGGTGACTTAATGACAGTCCACATTCTTCACACTTTTAGCTATGAAATTCATGCTTACAATACCCCGGGATGCACGCAACTGCCCAGGAGGAAAGAATGGGTTGACACAAGTACGGTGATGGTGCAGCATCAGATGGGATTGGAGCGCAACCACTGTGACAATTTCTGCACGTGAAAAAACGAGAATGGTGTGCTCTCATTTTCGTGACAAACTGGAACACTAACCACTGAAATATTAATAATAGTCACTGCTGGGTGCTTTCCCAAACAAGGGATCTGAATGTTTCTTCTTGGTGATTTTGCAGGATTTTCCAAGATGTTTCTAACGTTCGACCAACTTTCATTCCCATTCTGTGCCTCTGTTACTTTTGCAGCCAGGTAAAATGTTGTTAAAAAAATAACGAGGTGAGGGGGAAAGAATTCTATACGGATGATTCTGAAGATGGCTAGGAGAACGGTCCCCTCCCTTGCCACGTTGGATAACATCAGTTTTAAAAAAGAAGGCAGAGCCACACTACCCTGCAATCAAAACCAAACACAGCAGTCTGTTTTAAGTAACAATGACTGTCATCCCATAAACTTGATGGGAGACTTCCCTTTTAGCTACTTTTGGCTGAAAATTTGTCAGATGATTCTTTTAGAAATTCTTGTAGTCAAAGAATCATTTTTCTTTCTGTCCCTGATGGAATGTAACTCTCGGTAGTTCCTGAGTTCTGAATTATTCAAGGGTCAGAAATTTACTGCAAAGGTTGTCCTGATCGCTTGGGGTTTTTTTTTGTTTTTTTTTTTTTGAGTCAGGCCTTTGTTAGTGAACTCTTGCTCAAGCCCAGCGACAGAAAAATCTACAGGCCGGTTATTCATCCAGCGATGGCCTTCACAAGCGAAGGACAATAAACCTCTTTATTTCCGTCTATTATTTTGCAGTTTTCTTTTACTCAAATTACATAAATCAGATAAGCTTATTTATTTCACAGTTGGTGCTAAGTGTGCAGAGTCGCTGGGATTGTGATGCAGTTGTCTGGCAGACCAAGCAGAGGAAATAGTTTCTGCTTTCATTCAAATCCTGTCCCCAATCATTTGCAATAGAAAAGCTAAATTGGGGTGAGTGGTGAGCAGGGGCGGAGGTGACAAAGGGCAAGGGGAGAAATGGGACAAAATGCAAATCTGTAGTTTAGGTTAGAATGGATTCCCAGTTTTCTTCTGGCATTTTGAGTCATTTATGCTTCTCAAGTTGGAGAGCAACAACCACCCTTGTGGGTACCCCTCCCCCAGACCTGGGTTGGTTTTTATTTTTGATGTCTGAGTCACTTAAAATTGTGGGGCAGAAACACATAAACAGAATGAGAAAAGCTGTTTGCCACGAGCACGCAATTTCTAAAACTGTTTTGGGCCTTGAAAGACGGTTCTTTCCCTTTTATCCTTATAAGTCCTTGGAAAAAAAGAAAAAAAAAAAAAGAAAAGAGACTCAAGAAAATGCTTCTGTCTTCATGATGAGAGGATTCAGGGCCAGTCTGCCCTTTGTGGCTGGACAAGAACTTGGCTGCTGGCAGAGAAGTCAGAGGTGACTTGGGGAGAGAGCACAGCCCAAGAGCAGAAAAACCAGTAGTCAGTAGGCAATAGCAGGGTCTCTGCCGAATCCAGGTTGGCACACCTGATTGACCTTGACCTTGGCAGTCACAGGTATTTGAAGGAATCATTCCCTTCGAACCTGCTTTGTACCAACTAGTATCTCCAATACTTAGGAATATTTTTTCCTCCTTCCTTGTTTTGTTCCCCACAAATATGAGCAACTTACAGGAAACACAAATTTAAAACATAAACAAAAGCAAGAACCAGATCAGGTAAGTGGGGAGAGAAGAATACAGACAAACTGCAAGGTGGCTGCGGTCGACCAAGCAAATGGAACTCTGATCAAATGCTAAAAGTAAAGGGGAGATGAGGATGGGGAGGAGAAAACATACACACAGTTATGAATTTGGGGTTCTTTGTGAGGAAAGTTACATGACCACAGGGGAAGAAAAGCCTTTCCCAGCATTGAATAGTAATGAAAGTTGGTTGAAAATACACTCAAGATGCGTTTGTATTTTGCTTTTCCTGCAAACTTTTTTTTGGCCTATCTATATATTCAACTGTGGCTACTAAAGTTTATCCCTGGGCCAGACACAGTGGCTCATGCCTGTGATCGTAGCATTTTGGAAGTTTGAGGTGCGAGGATTGCCTGAGGCCAGGTGTTCAAGACCATCTGGGCAATATAGTGTCTATCTGTCTCTACAAAAAAATAGAAAAATATTAGTTGAGCGTAGTGGAGCATACCTGTATTCCCAGCTACTTGGTAGGCTGAAGCAGGCAGATCACTGGGGCCCAGGAGTTTGAGGGTGCAGTGAGCTGTGATGATGCCACTGCACTCTAGCCTAGGTGACAGATTAAGACCCTGTCTCAAAAAAACAAAAACAAAAACAAAACCCCAAATTAAAATTCAGTCCCTGATATAGACATTAAAGATACAAACATCAATCATTTGTCTGTATACCTGCAGTAGTCAGTTAAAATTGTATAGTGCTTCACAGAATAAAAGCATTTAAGAAATACTTGCTAAATGAATGGGTGAAAAATTGCTGATCCAATGTGCTATCAATAAACAATTTTAAGATGTTGTTAAAGTATTTTAGTTATGGTAGTAACCAGACTCCCTCCACTCCCAGCCCTACCCCGTTCCCCCGCACTGGGCCCTCTTCCCTGCCCAGAGAGCACCCCAATCAGCACCAGAGGCAGCAGATGTCTGGAGCTGCATAAAGTACCACTTAAGGAGCCCACTCCAAAGAAGATAATGAAGATGGTGACTTTACAGTGTACCAGTGCCCAGGCCTGGCCCTGACTGGGCAGATGGAGATGTATAACCCTCTTTTTGACCACTCCTTGCTGTCAGTACCCCTGCCCCCGACATGTTCACCATCCCCTTGTATTAACTCCAAGGTGACAGGACACTCACCTGCCCTAATCACGAGTGGCGAGGGGGGTACACCTGCATTTCCCATTAACAGAAGAGCACTCTGAATAATTATGGCTAGGCCAGGGGGCATTGAGTCCTGGGACCCCTTGTCAGGGAGATCCCCCACTTTGTGCCAGGGGACCTTCTATCCCTCTTACATTTCTCCTATCTGGTCAATACCCTCAAACTGGAAGGAGGGGAGAGAACCCTAGAACCCAGGTGGGGGTGGGGAATTCTGGAGCCCCAAGCTAATTTAATACATTTCAAACCTGGCTCGGCGCCTGTGGCTCAATCGGCTAAGGCGCCAGCCACGTACACCTAAGGTGGCGGGTTCGAATCCCCAGCCTGGGCCCGCCAGACAACAGTGATGGCTGCAACCAAAAAATGGCCAGGCGTTGTGGCGGGCGCCTGTGGTCCCAGCTACTTGGGAGGCGGAGGCAGGAGACTCGCTTGAGCCCAGGAGTTGGAGGTTGCTATGAGCTGTGATGCCATGGCACT
>CAUYQV010114148.1:0-28386 GCA_963574575.1 Galagoides demidoff | reverse complement strand
AGCAACCTCCAACTCCTGGGCTCAAGCGAGTCTCCTGCCTCTGCCTCCCAAGTAGCTGGGACCACAGGTGCCCGCCACAACGCCCGGCCATTTTTTTGGTTGCAGCCATCATTGTTGTTTGGCGGGCCCGGGCTGGGGATTTGAACCCGCCACCTTAGGTGTATGTGGCTGGCGCCTTAGCCGATTGAGCCACAGGTGCCGAGCCAAGAAAGAAAAATTTAAATGACCGATGAAAATATGCTCATTTCCACCAGTAAAAATGCAAATTATAATAACAATGAGAGATCATTTTTAATCTGTAATATTGGGGACAATACTTTTAATGACGTATGCTCACTGATGGAGAGTTTATGAGGAAATGATGCTCTTACACAGGCTTACTGGGAGTGTATGTTGGTACAAACTTTTTTGAAGCAATTTTGCAACATCACTCAAAGCAAACAAAAGTGACCCTTCCTTCACTGTCAAAACTCCATGAGCAGCACTGTTTGCTGGGTATCCAGAAAGGAGGGGTCTCATTTTCAGTCGGTGGGAAGGCAAAGCTTTCTTTGGTGGCACTGGCACACAGAAATGCCATCAGTGCGGTGCTCAGGGTTTGTCACAGCCCGTGAGGTATGGACAGAGTGTGCAGGTTCATACCTGCCAGGAGTGGGACCTAAGTTGTCTTCAACCTGCTCTTCAGAATCTAGTCTTGACCAACTTTGGAAACCACTACCTGTGTGTGGCTTCCAAAGACCAATTGTGGTCATATTGGCAGCCAGCTCTTGGGAGAACAATCCCTGATGTGAAGTATTTTTTATTTCTGTGGTGTAAATACTGCTACCGTGGCTGATTCTGCACCCCACCACCCAGCGTGGAGTTGGAAGGGAGGCGCACCAGTGGTTCTTGCTCCAGCACACCTCTGAGGATGTCCCAGGACTCCCTTTAATGTAGAAATTCCTTTTTAGGTTCCCAGCCCGACTTGTGAGGTGTGAGGAAAGGAGACATTGTGGAAACTTAACCCACAACAGCTGGTCAGTAGCCAAAGGAGGCCGGAGAAGAGCCAGTTATGGGGATGTCCAGAGTGAGGCACAGCACGTGGGATGTGGGGTCTGCCTCTCCAAGACCCTTCTGCAAACTCGAAGCTTTGATTCCTGGTATGAGGAATTCTCCCCAAGGAAGAGGGGCTGTCATCCCCCTCACTGTCTATCCTGCAGTGACGAGAGCAGAAAGGGGGAACCCAGCTTCAGTGACCCTCTGGGAAGTAATAGCTGTGGAGCTCACACTGCCCATCACACATCTGTGGTCATGTCCACGTCCTCCTGGCAGCTCTGTGAAGCGGCATTAGACCACTGAGCTGGAGGAAGCTGAGTGAATGGCCCCAGCTAGTAGAATGGGTGATATTCTAGGATAATCTACCATGTTTCCCCAAAAATAAGACTTACCCAAAAATAAGCCCTAGTAGGATTTCTACACATTTGTGTTTTTTTTTTTTTTTTTTTTTTTGAGACAGAGCCGCAGTTGTCACCCTGGGTAGAGTGCTGTAGCATCACAGCTCCAGCAACCTCCAACTCCTGGGCTCAAGTGATTCTCCTGCCTCTGCCTCCCAAGTAGCTGGGACTATAGGCGCCCGCCACAACGCCCAGCTATTTTTTGGTTGCAGCTGTCATTGTCATTTGGTGGGCCTGGGCTGGATTTGAACCTGCCACCTTAGGTGTATGTAGCTGGTGCCTTAGCTACTTGAGCCACAGGCACCAAGCCTATGCATTTGTTAAATATAACCCTACCCCGATAATAAGACCTAGCAATGGGCGTGGCTATGCAGCATATCTGGATAGCCATGCCATGGATTTCAGCACAGAGCGGTAAGGAAGACTGGAATACCTTTTGTCTGCCACAGCTCCTTTCTCCAAGCGTGTGCATGTGTGGTAACCGTGATCGCAGGCATCCTATTGTGCACATGCAAACAGCTAGGGAAATGAGTTCACGCATCACTAGCACCAGCCCCACCAAAAAGGTCAGCTCCCCCTGTCAGGTTCCAGAAGAAGATGACTTAACTGGCTCGGTGCCTGTGGCTCAAGTGGCTAAGGCGCCAGCCACATACACCTAAGGTGGCGGGTTCAAGTCCAGCCTGGGCCCGCCAAAAACAACAATGATGGCTGCAACCAAAAAATAGCCAGGCCTTGTGGCGGGCACTTGTGGTCCCAGCTACTTGGGAGACAGAGGCAGGAGACTCACTTGAGCCCAGGAGTTGGAGGTTGCTGTGAGCTATGCCACGGCACTCTACCCAGGGGACAGCTTGAGGCTCTGTCTCAAAACAAACAAACAAAAGAAGATGACTTAACTGTATTTGAATAAATGTAGATTGTTGTGTTATACTTAATAAAAATAAGGCATCCCCTCAAAATAAGCCCTAGTTGTGTCTTCTTGAGAAAAAAAGAAATATAAAATAGTGTCTTATTTTCAGGGAAACACGGTAGCACAAGGCCTGTTCACAAAGGTCACAAAGGGGAGCCGGTGCAGGGAGACAGCCTGGATGCTGTCGACACCAGGGCTGGGAGCAGCAGGCTGAACAGGGGCGGGCAGGGAGCAGTTACCAGGATGCGGGAAGCCAGAGCTGTGTGGACAAGGGCACATGTCAACGAGACACAGCCAGCTCTCAGTGACCCTGATCTCACTCTCTTCCTCCCTCTGACCTGGGTGCCCCCTTGGCTAAACCCAAACAAAAGTGAGAGTACCAGAGAGACCAGGCCAGCCTCTGCAGGCAGAGAGGGAGATGGGGGTGTGGAGAAGGAGTCAGGAGTAGACACACAGCCTAATGGAAAGAGCTCTGGGATGGGGCCCTACCTTGACACTATCTTTGTAACCTTGGACAAGATTCTTCTCTACAGTTCTGTTTCCCTGTATGTGACAAGAATAAATAGGACAAGATGCTTTCTAAGAATATTTTCCTATATAACATGCTATGATCATCTTGATGCTTCCTTAATATGGTTTGGCTACTCTTTTTTCAGCTTCTTGAGAATGAATTTGACTGCAGTTAATAGACAACACAAGTAACAGTAGCTTAAAGAAGGTAGGGATGTATGTTTCTTTTATGTAAGAAGAGTCCAGTAGAGGGTGGTGCCTATTGGATTTGGCAGCTGGTAAGAGACCCAGCCTCTCCCTACCCTCCCTTACAGCCCCACCTGGCATGGGCTTGTTCCCCTCTGTGGTCACAGGATGGCTACTGGATTTGCAGCTATCAGGCCCATGTTCCAGAAAGAAGGAAGACGATTTCCTAGAAGTCTCACTCAAGATCTTCCATTTAATCTCCCTTGCAAGAATTATGTCATAGGACCATACATCATTGCAGTGTGGCTGGGAAGTTGAGCTTTCAACAGGCCACATTGGTTCCTTAAATTAAATCTGGGTTTGGTTAATGAGGAAGGAAGGAAGAACGATTATTGAGTTGGTCTTCTTACATTTTTTAAAAAAACTGACTTGGTCTTTCTCAATCACTGTCACATAAGACACTAGCCTAGAAGAGGAGACGACCGTCAACAATATCCCAGAAAGAGAAAAAGACCCAGGAGTTGGTTCATTCCCCAACAGGTGCCAGTGTGACCTGGTGACCATGTTACAGCCAAGCGTCTAGGAGAAGCTACTGGCTCCTCTTGGGGCCTGGGTTCCAGCTGGCACCCTGCCTGCCGAGCAGTTTCCATCCTGCCGTTCTGCCCCACAGCAGATCCATCAGGCTGGAACTCCAAATATCTTCACCCCTCCCTCTTTAGGACAACAAGCCTTTGGAGACTACTTGAATGAAACTGTTTCATTTTCAAATTCTAAAGCATTTGATTTGTCGAATTTAAAAATGACCTGCAAAAGGAGCAGTTTCACAAAGTGAAGGGATCTCTTCTCCCGGCTTCAGGTCAATATATTTCCCTCTGGCCCAGACATGACAAAAGCTGGTGGGTGGAGACTGAGCAGGCTCAGAGAATGGAGCCAGCGCTCTTCCCAGAAGCGGTTAGAGCCAAACCTCAGGGGAAAATTGATCTGATGCAATTTTTAACTAATTGATGAATTGCTGTCGAAAGTCCATTCATTAAAACACACTCAGCACTGATGGAGCCATAAGATTGTCAGAGCCAGCAGAGGCCAGGAGGCTGCCCCCAGAGGGACCGGGCGGCTGTGGTGTGCAGGCAGGACCCAGCCCAGGAGCTTTCCCAAGGACAGTGGAACAGGCAGGCTTGGGGGCAGAGACGCCTGCAGTCTGACTCCCAGTCCACTTGGGTAAGGGTATTAAATGTCTCTGAAGGCCTTTTCTACAAATGGAGAGGATAATGTCCCCTACAGGATTAGTAACCTAATGTCTAGAAATTGCTGCTGCAAAGGGGATTTATTAAAGCCCACTTGTCATGATTAAATCTTGGGGCTTGAGTTGGGAAGGAAAAAGCAGGGTCAGGGCATTTCCGAGAGGTCTTCCGTGTGTCTGTTATTAAGTTTCCCTCCTGGCTCCACTCCTGTGGCTCAAGTGGCTAAGGCGCCAGCCGCATACACCTAAGGTGGTGGGTTCGAATCCAGCCTGGGCCCGCCAAACAACAATGACAACTGCAACCAAAAAATAGCTGGGCGTTGTAACGGGCACCCGTGGTCCCAGCTACTTGGGAGGCTGAGGCAGGAGACTCGCTTGAGCGCAGGAGTTGGAGGTTGCTCTGAGCTGTGATGCCACGACACTCTACCCAGGGGGATAGCTTGAGGCTCTGTCTCAAAAAAAAAAAAGTTTCTCCCCTCTTGGGAAAGAGAAGCCAAATCCATATTGGCTCATTTCGGATCCCAATGATGCCATGAAAATGACATCCCCGTTCTGGTCTGTAAAACTTCGCTAAATGTATGCTTTATTCTACTAACCTTGTATCCCTAATGGGGGACGTAGTTGAGCTAGTCAGTCATTAGACGCTCTGTATTCTGATTAGGTTTTAGGGACAAGGAGAGGGTTAAAGGGAAACCCTTCCTCCTATCATCTAGGTTGGGGAGCTGGAGCTGTTGGGGCCGTCTACAAGGGCCGTCTCAGTCTGAGAGCTCTGCCCTGGACCTGTCGTGGCTGGCCCATCCCCAGTCTCTGCTCAGACAGGAAACCTCACTGCACCCTTCACCAATTCTGTCTGTCCCCAGACTTAAAGTTGTGCTTTTGGTGAGCCAGAGAGAATGAGGGGACAGGGATCACTCACCTCCTTTCCTGGTGAGTGTAATGTGGGTAATTAGACAGGCAGGAGGGAAGTGTCAGGGTGGTGTGTGTGTGTTTGGGAGTGTTGAGGGTTGTGTATATGTGCGGGAGGTGTCAGGGTGGTGTGTGGTGCGTGTGTGTTGGGGAGGTGTCAGGGCTGGTATATGTGGTGTGTGTGTGTTGGGGGGAGGTGTCAGGGTGGTGTGTGTGCGTGTGTGGGTGTCGGGGATGTGTCAGGGTGGTGTGTGTGTACGTTAGGGAGGTGTCAGGGGTGGTGTGTGTGTGCGTTGGGGAGGTGTTGGGGTGGTGTGTGTGGTGTGTGTGTGTTGGGGAGGTGTCAGGGGTGGTGTGTGTGGTGAGTGTGCATTGGGGAGGTGTTGGGGTGGTGTGTGTAGTGGTTGTGTGTATGTTGGGAGGTGTCAGAGGTGGTGTGTGTGGTGAGTGTGCGTTGGGGAGGTGTCAGGGGTGATGTGTGTGGTGAGTGTGTGTTGGGAGGTGTTGGGGTGGTGTGTGTTGGGGAGGTGTCAGGGGTGGTGTGTGTGTGTGTGTTGGGGAGGTGTCAGGGGTGGTGTGTGTGTGTGCGTTGGGGAGGTGTCAGGGGTGGTGTGTGTGGTGAGTGTGTGTTGGGGAGGTATCAGAGGTGGTGTGTGTGGTGTGTATGTGTTTTGGGGAGGTGTCAGGGTGGTGTGTGTGGTGTGTGTGTGTTGGGGAGGTGTCGGGGTGGTATGTGTCGGGGAGGTGTGTGTAGTGTGGGGTGTGTGGTGTGTATGTGTGTAGTGTGTGGTGTGTGGTGTGTATGTGTGTAGTGTGGGTGTGTGTACTGGGGGCAGCAGGAGCACCGAGCATCCGTATATGGGTTCTGAGCACAGCTCTGGATCCATCTCTCACGCAATAGGGTGCGGTCAGTCCCAGGAGGACGCTGGCGCTGAGGAACTGGACACCAGTCTGTCCTGTACCCCATACTCTATGACTCCCTGTCTGTAGGGAAAGCCCGGTGTTTTCCTCTTTCCATCGCATTGGTGTGGTTATTAAGTAGATAACGTGTTCACTTGGTGCAACGGTTCAAAGGTACCAGAGAAGGACGGCAAGAGTCTCTATCCCACCTTAATTCCTAACGACTTTAACCGCCCAAGGTTCCCTCCCCGAAGTCAATCTCCTGGGCATCCTTCAGATACGTTTGTCCCACATCTGCATCCCCATGGCTGTGTGACCAGTCACTCTGAAGCTTGTGGCTAGCGCCTACTATGCACAGTACTTGCGGGTCAGGGGCGTGGTGGCTGGGACGGGGCCTCTGGCTCAGGGCCTCTGGCTCAGGGTCTCTGCTTGGCCACAATCAAGCAGAAGCCGGGAGCATCCACTCGGCTCACTCCAGGCATAGGTGAGGCTCTGGTCCCCACAGGCAGTGCCTGACGCAGCAGTGGCTGCCCTCGGAGTGAGTGGGAACAAGGTGACACTCACCCCATCACCTACACAAGCGGGGTTCAGGGTCGTTGGAGACCCCTGTAGAGGCCCCTTCCACATCCACGTGTCTTGTTTCTGTGAGTGGGGATACACTGTATGCCGCTCTGCTCTTTTAACATTCTTGGGGGTGTCCTACAATAGTTCATAAAGAACCCTTTTTTAAGCACCTGTGTGGCATCCTATGTACCGTAATTATTTAACCACATCTCTGCTGATTGCCATTTAGTTTTTATTACCAAAAATGCTCTAATGAGCATCATTTCACATGTCTGTGGAATCTCTGGGATAAATCCAGTTGTCATACTCTTTCCCTCCTTGCCACCCAATGTGTCCCCACACCCCTTGCACTCACCTCCAAAGTCAGTGTCATGGGCCAACTCCAGAGCAAGGCTGGGAGGCGGGGGTCTGGTTCCATCCCCATCTGTCCCTGTCTGGGAGAGGAGAGCCCAGCACTCCCAGCTTGGAGCCTCAAGCAGTCCCTGCTTAGAGCCCTGTTCTGTCCTGTCAGAGCTGGGGTCACTGCGGGGTGTAATTTCATATTCACTGGAGTCAGCCCCCTGCTTGGCTCCCCAGTATCCTATTTCCATTCTGGAGTTTGAGCTCTGTGAGAGCAGAGCTCTGACACAGCCTGGTTATGGCCTGGGAGGTGGGTGCTCCACAGATATCTGTTGGGTTGACAAATGACAGTCACCTCTCTCTATCCAAGTCCTGTGTGAGATGTTAGAATAATCACACTTTGGCTCAGTGCCCATAGCACAGTGGTTATCAGCACCAGCCACATACACTGAGGCTGGCAGGTTTGAACCCAGCCCGGGCCAGCTACACAACAATGACAAGTGCAACCAAAAAAATAGCCGGGGCTCAGTGCCTGTAGCTCAGCAGCTAGGGCACCAGCCACATACACCGGAGCTGGTGGGTTCGAACCCAGCCTGTTGTTTGGCCTTCTGCTCATGCCAAACAACATGACAATTACAACCAAAAAATAACTGGGCATTACGGCAGGCGCCTGTAGTCCCAGCTACTTAGTTAGGCTGAGACAAGAGAATCACTTAAGCCCAAGAGTTTGAGGTTGCTATGGGTGTGACACTATGGTGCTTTACTGAGGGTGACATAGTGAGACTCTGTCTCAAAAAAAAAAAATCCCACTTTGCATTCTCTGGGTCTGTGGGTGCTTCCCATGCCACAGTTCCAGGTGTTTAACTCACACAGTCACATTTAATCCCCACGGCCACTGTGACAGAGGTGCAGTTGTCCCCATCACACAGATGAGAAAACCCAGGTACTAGGACCTTAGGTAAATTGCCCTAAATCACACTATTTGTCAGTAGGAAGGCCAGGATTAGAAAGCTCTCTGGCCTATTCAGAGAGAGGTCAAGTTTATGACCTCCAAATCACTAGTCTCTCCAAGTTGAATCCTCCTCCTGCCTGGGGCTGCTCCAAAGGGTGGGAGCAGAGCACAGAGCCCAGAGCCACTGAGCACCACCAGGGTCCCCTGCCCCAACAAGAGGCTGCCCTGGAGATGGCAGCAAGGACTTTCCCTGGTTGGTGTCACCTGCTCTTTACATGCAGAACCTGTCCCAGCCTGCTCTTCCCGAGGGAGTTCTTGGTAGTTTCTCAGATAAGAACAGCACCCACTCCTGGGAACCCCCTCTAATTTCCCAGCTAAGCAATCAGCGGGGCAGTGGGAGCGGTGACCCAGGTGGGTGTGGGGGCCCCAGGAGCCCCCCCAACTGCTGGCAGCAGTTGCTGGAGCTGGGTAAGCCCCGACACCTCCCTGCCTTCGCTCTTGGTGCCGCCTGAGGGCTGTGTGGGGACTGTCATTCCAGACGGTGCAGGTGCAGCCAGCGCCTTTGCAGATTAGACACTTAAAAGTCAGCCTGCAGCAGACGAGTGGGAAGTCCCCATTACCAGCTTAGCTTCCCAGGCTCATGCAGCTCACCCTGGCTGTAGAGAATAGTCTGTGGAGAACAGGCAGTAATTTTACATTCATTTTGTGCCAAGGAAGACTGCTGTGGGCAGTGGCTCTGCGTGGCGTGAACTTGAACATTGGGAGCACTCACTCACGCTTTGGTTTATTTTTGGATACCATTTGATAGCTGTGTGGTCTTGGGCATGTTACCTAATTCCTTCAAATTTCCTCACCTCCAAAGGAGGCTATGAAAAGTTCCAGCCACATAGGATTATAAAGTGCTTAGCATAATACCTGGCACGTAGACGTGCCTGGGAACACTTTGCTAAGGTTGAGCACTGACTGACCACCTCCGTGTGCCAGGAGTGGGCTTCGCCAGCATATGCAGAAGCCGAGGTAAGAACAAGGGGCAAGGGGCGGCACCTGTGGCTCAGTGGGTAGGGCACCGACCCCATGTACCGAGGGTGGTGGGTTCAAGCCCAGCCCTGGCCAGCTAAAACAGCAATGACAACTGCAACAAAAGAAAGCTGGGCGTTGTGGCAGGCGCCTGTGGTCCCAGCTGCTTGGGAGGCTGAGGTGGGAGAATCGCTTAAGCCCAGGAGTTGGAGGTTGCTGTGAGCTGTGGCACCATGACACTCTACTGAGAGCAACAGAGTGAGACTCTGTCTTGAAAAAAAAGAATAAGGGGCAAAGAAACTCCTGGAAATCAGCAGCCATGATGAGAATGTGGGCAAAGGGCAGAAAGAGGCAGTTTAGGAAGATTCCCCCCAAATAAAACAAGCATATCAAGAGATGCCCAAGTTAGTAATACATTAAAATAACGAGATGGTATTTAAACACCATTATATGGGGAAATGTAGACCCCTGCATTTGCCCAAGTGTTGATGAGGGTGGACCCAGATAAAGCCAGGGCCTTGGCCTTCTGCTCAGCATGGAGAGTGCACTTCTCAGGCCACTCAGATCAAGGGCACACTTGTCCTGTGACCCAGTCATTCTGCTCTGGGAGGTAGATCTCAATGACATTCTCACCTAGATCCATAAGGGGCATATACAAAGGTGGGTCCTGCAGCTCTGTTTGTGGTGGTGGCGATCTGATAGCAGCCCCGGGGGAATGGACGTATAAAACGGTTTCTCTCTGAGCCTGGGACGCTGCACAGCAGTGAATGCCCAACGAGTCTACAGGGAGCAAAAGGACGGGGTCTTACAACACAGCGTCGACAGGGTGGGACTGCAAACTAGTACAGGCTCCCTAGAAAGAAGTGTGGAGAATCCTCAAAGAGCTAAAAGCAGACCTTCCATTTGATCTCGTAATCCCATTACTAGGCATCTACCCCGAGGAAAAGATACCATTTACCACAAGGACATTTGCACACTAAGGTTTATTGCAGTTCAATTCAAAATGGCAAAGATGTGGAAACAACCCAAGTGTCCATCAGCCCATTAATAAACTGGTATGTGGATCCCGTGGAATAATATTCAGCCATAGAAAGATGGAGACTTTACATCTTTTGTATTTACCCAGACAGAGTTGAAGAACATTCTGCTTAGTAAAGTATCTCAAGAAT
This sequence comes from Galagoides demidoff, assembly GCA_963574575.1. Lineage (NCBI taxonomy): Eukaryota > Metazoa > Chordata > Mammalia > Primates > Galagidae > Galagoides > Galagoides demidoff. Next base: position 18,266 of record CAUYQV010114148.1, on the reverse strand, counting down.
TGAAAAGCAAGCATCCCATGTACTCAATACTAATTTGAAACTAGTAGATGAGTAACTACAGGCCCACACAGGGGAAAAACAATTAAATTTAAGTAGCAGGGAGGGGAGAAAAAAGGAGAAAGGGGGCGGGAACTCGGTAAGCTCTCACCTAAGGGGTACAGCGCAGGGGAGTATGGCACATGGCCTGGGTGGAGGACTCAAACACAACTTGGACTTTATCTACCAGACACAAACAGTGCAACCCAGTTGTCTGTACCCTCAGATTAATCCAAAAACAACAACAACAAAAACCACAGCCTTGAGAGAAAATAGTAAGACACAGAGTGTAAGATAGAAAACAATACACACCCCAAACCCCAGTCATACGTATTTCCCAAGACCCAAGCAAAAGGCCATACTACACAAGTTGACGTTATTGCCTTTGAAGAGAAGGCGAGGGGGAATGGAGCGGTCTATGGAAGTCAAAGAGGTAAAACAGATCATTAAAGAGAAGGGGGCTGGCATGGGGCGAGGCTGAACACCACCATGAGGAGCACCAGTGACCAGCTCCTTGCCCGACACGGGAAGGAAAGTCAGACGAGCAGGACGTGCTGGGGCAGCCGGCAGGGTTGAGCGTGGTGCTGTGTGGGGAAGCACCTGGCGGGGCTGGAGTAGGCAGGGGTCAGACCTGGCAGGCTGTGGATGACGATCGGAGGCAGGCAGTCCACAGAGGCCACTGAATGACCTTACCTTGTTGAATGATGTGATCAGATGTGGAGGACAACCTAAAGCTGGGGACCTGGTCTAGCACCGGGGCCACAGTCAAAGTCAGGGGTTGGCAGAGTTCCCTGGAAAGGGCCAGAGAGTAAATATTTGGCCTGCAGGCTGTGGTCTGTGGGTGTGGGTGCAGAGTACTGGGATCTGGGTCTGGCAGGTGGAATTGGAGAGAAGGGGCCAGATATGAATGTTGTCAAGGGGATAGAATTGGCCAGACTTAAGAGCTGGGGTAGAGGGCAGTGACCCCCAGGTTTGGGGGAAGTGGGAAGGTTGGTGGTCCCATCAGCCAGGACAGGAAATACAGGAGGAGGAGTGGGCTTTGTGGGACGAGTGCATTTCCAGGCTGTTGGATGTGGATGCCGAGGGGCCTCTGAGAGGACACGTCCAGGTGTGGGTATCAGACATCCAGCTCTGGAGGCCAGGAGGGAGGCCAGACAGCAAACCCAGGCCAGGAAGAGTGGCAGACACGGCTGCCCGCCCACCTGCTGCTCACTCTCCACTTTTCTGGCCTGGGCACCTGAGCGCCTGGTGAGAGCCTGCCCAGCCCTCAGCATGTCCCATTTCCTGGCCGTGGGCATTAGTTCAGGGTTGGGGCTATGGCCCAAGAAGTCCAGTCCAGGTGAAAGTCAGGGCTCCTGCTTGAAGTCCTGGCCACACCTGCTTTTTGTTTATTTTCGTTCTCTAATTACAATTGTCCATGGATATGAAGCCTGGAATCACCGTCCAGCCACATGTAAAGCCAACCAATGGAAAAGGGCATAGTCCAGGGACCCTCAGAGAGCAGAGCAGGGCCGGTGGCTCAGGTGAGTGCTCCATTCACGCTGCCCTCAGATGACCCTGCCATCTCCTCAGAATGGGATTCACGCCCAGCTGCCCCAACCATCTTGCTCTTCAAACTAAACCATCTGCTTGATCTAGATGTTTCTCCTCAGTTTCTCTCCGAAAGTCTTGCGAGGTAGGTCTGGTTCATCCCTCTGTCATAGGAAGTGGAGGCGGAGGCTGGAGAGCGTACCAGGAAGTAACTGCCGAGGTTGCGGACACTAGTGCTGATGCAGCCGCCGAGATCCAACCTGTCTCCAAATTCCAAACATCTGTCACATTGCTGAGTCTCTGAAACACTTAGGTACAAGTTTAGAAAAATTCCAGATTGCACAACACAGCCGAGTGGGAAGGAAGGTTGCTAGGGATGCCCAGTCACAGGGGAATGCAGCCGGGCATGGAACGTGGTCCTCTGTCACATGTGCCGTGAGAAATGCCCCCTCTGATCTACCAGGCGACTTCCAGGCAGTCCTACCCCTGTGGTTCAGGAGAGATGCTCAGAGAGGTTCAAGACCTGCATCCAGTAGCTGGCAGAGCCGGAGAGTTGAAATCCTGGCTTTCTGAAGCTCCACTCTGTTCTAAAAACCAGAGGTTCAGGTTTTGCCTCTTAGTCTTGACTGATGAGACACGTTTCTCTCGTGAGCACAGCTTGTCTGTCTTCACTGTCTCAGCTCTTCTTCGCTCCTGAAAACTTATTTATACAACATCTTGGAAGTAGATTGGACCTGCCAGCCTAATGAGTTCTCTCTGTCTGCTGTGTAAGAGACCACAGTGCTGCTGAGCTCCGCTGAGCTGCGCTGAGCAGCTGCTGCTCCCACCAGGGGAAGCAGCAGGGCGGCTTCTGTGTTAGGAATCTCACCAGGCTGCAGTGGAGACAGGCCTGGGGCAAGGAAGTGTGGACGCTGGAGGAGTCTCAGTGGTCTAGGCCCAAGGTGAGGGTCAGGACTCAAGCAGGGAAGTATAGATGGAGAAATGGGTTAAAGTAAAGAGACCCCTGAACCCAGGAACCATGGGCAGAGGGACAGGGAGCAAAGGGAGCTGAGGTTACCCAGTTTCTGGCCTGGAGTCCCTGGGGGGAGTTCTGGGGAATGAGGGAGGGTGACAGGGTCCCTTCCAGTCATGCTGGTCTGAGGAATCTAGGGGCATTTGGAGTGGGCCAAGGTGATTGGGACACGTGCCTGCAGCCAGGGAGAGAGATGGGCTAGACACAGACACACAGGCTTGCAGACACCTTTTTTTTTTTTTTTTTAAATGACTACAGCTTCAGAGGAAGTTACAAAATATGTACAATAAGGTCTCAGGTGTGCTTCAGGTTCCACTCAGTGGTAACAACGTGCGTAACTATAGCACAGAATCAGACTGAGAACTGGACAAGGGCACCAGCCGTGGATCTCCCCAGCTTAGCATCTTGTGTGTGCGTGTGTGCAGTTTCACGCAGTTTTATGACATGTGGATTTGTGTGATCATGACAATCATTTACTACCATTGCTTTTTTTTTTTGCAGTTTTTGGCTGGGGCCAGCACCTTACTCCTTTGAGCCACAGACACCGCCCCACCATTGTTTTTTTGCCTATAGGTTTAGTACTGGTGTCTTAGAGGCACCTTGGATAGACACTTAACGCCAGGCACTTGGAGGGATCTCCCAGGAGAGGCTGCAGAGAGACCAGTCGGCAGAATGCCAGATGGAAGAAGAGGGGCTCTGTGCTGGCCCCCAGGAGTCTATGTGGAGGAGAAAGTTCTGGGAAGGAAGAGACCCCAGGCTGGTCTGGGAGCTCCTTCTTGTCTGGGGCCTGCTCTGTCCCAGGCCAGGCTCCTCTGATCTGGGATTTTCAGAGCCCCGTTCACATGTCACGTAAGTTGTCAGCCCTGAAATGCCAACGTGTTGGTGCTGAAGCTGCATTTCCTGGACAGAACTTGCATTTTTAATGCCTTGCTGGGCCATGTGCACCAAACTGGGCCTGGGCACCTGCAGGTATGTGCGGGACACATCAGTGGGATGTGACACCTGCAGCTGAGGCACACTGAGGGGCCCTGGTGTCCCTGCCCCAACGCTGGGGTCCTTTGCACCCCCAGCAGGGTCTAACACTCTGTTGTTTGTGGTCAAATTCTACCTCCTGGCATCTTCTCTATAGGCACAGCACTGCCATGTGGAGTCTCCTGAGAGCCTTAGCAAATTAACGCTTCCTAAAGTAGGGAGGTGCTGTATTCCTTGCCATCAATTTTGTTCTCTCTGTATTTCTGTTTGGTCATTTGTGTGTGAATCCCTTTATCTGCGAACTCTGCAGTTGGGGGAGTCTGACAATCACAGCCCCAGGCACCCACCCTGCAGAAAACAGCCCAGTCCTCGGCTGCGCACAGGCAGAGCCCAGCGTGGTACGGCAGCGCCCTCTGGTGGTGCAATCAGTGCTGCACCCGCCTTACAAGAGGACCCGCTTGGTCACAGCCTCAGCCCGCCACCTCCCAAAGGCAAGGGGCTTACCCAGACTCTCAGGGGCCTAGCCCTCTCTACCTCTCACCCAGCCCAAGGAAAGCCTGTGGTGATGGAAAGATATGTGAACCTGGGGAACGGACGCCAACACCTGTGGACCACTGCTGTTTGTGCTTCAGGGACTAAACTAGCTGATGAAGACCCAGAGATAACCGAGCTCTGACATCTAAAGCTCACACCCTGTGGAGGAATAAATAATGCCACCAGCTAGAGACTGGTGCTAGGCAGCCTGGGGTGTCAGCTCTCGCTCTGTCCTGTATCAGCTGTGGGACCCAGAGCAAGCTACTTAAGATCTTGGAGGTTGTTTTTTCTGCAGGAAAACAGAGCTAAAAATTACTGCCTAACCTATCCTGTGTGAGCGATTGTGTACCTCACACTTTGCACAAAGTATACCTTTTAACAACAATTAACATGGTTGTTGTTAAAAACATACTGTGTGCAAAGTGTGAGGTACACGACAGATCACCAAACGAAAGCTAATTATACTTACTATTGATGCAATAACAACTGGTCGAAGTAGGGAGCCCTGGGAAGTGTGGGGGTTGGGAAAGGCTTCACAAATGAGGGACATTTCAGCTGGGTTTTGAAGGACAAGTAGGAGTTTTTCAATCCTAAGCCAGGGGAAGGGCATTCTGGATGGGTAAACTGTGTGTAGAAAGGCATGGTGGTAAGAAGTACTATAGTGCTTTTGGGAAACTAAATAGTTTGGTCTGGTCCAAGCCTAAGGTGGAGAGATGAAGGTGGAACTGAAACTGGACAGGTGAGCTCAATCAGAATCTCTAGGCGTGGGCTGCAGCAATCTGTATTTGGTAAGGAAATTCCCAGGGATTATGAGGCAAACTGCCAAAGGCCCAATGTCTGGAAAGCATTACGGTACCTGGCATTCTTCTCAATTCTCTCTAATCCATACCCGCAACCTAGCAAGATCGATTTTATTGACCGTATTCACACAGCAGACAGCTGAGACTCAGAGGTTAAGTGCTTTGCCTAGGATCACACAGATAATATGAACCAAGATTCAATCTCTGGTCAACTTGACTCCAAAACCCATCACACAGTGAGTGCTCAGTAAAAGCCAACTATTACTACTATTACTGCGGACGTGGCAATATTCTTCAAGCCTGGGCTGCTTGGTGTGCTGATGTTATGTTTTCCTGACTTTAATCCTGTCAGGATTTCAGGGAAGATAGGGCAGGGCCAGAGAAGCACTCATGGGCCAGAGTCTGATGCTGGGTGTATGCAGGGGTTGGCATGGTGGCACATACCTGTGATCTTGGGAGGCCAAGGTGGGAGGATCACTTGAGACAATCCTAAGCAATACAGCAAGATTACATCTTTACAAAAAAATATAAAAATTTGCCAGGCAGGCTGGCACATGCCTGTAGTCCCAGGTACTTGGGAGGCTAAGGCAGGAGTATTGCTTGAGCCCAGGAGTATGAGCTATGATGACATCACTGCACTCCAGCCTGGGTGACAGCATAAGACCCTCTCTCAAAAAGAAAAAAGAAAAAAGGAAGAAAGAAGAAAAATTTTGCTTAGTGGAGGAAGAGAGTCCTCATCTCAGGAATTTTCCAGAGCTAATTTTATGGGTGTGTGGTACGTAATCTTTTTTTTTAATTTAAAACAATCTTGAACTTCCAGAAAAGCTTCCACTGAAGCACACATGACTTATTTTTCCTGGACACACTGAGGGTGAGTTATTGTCACCCTCAATACTCTCTAAGCTCCCAGTGTATTTCCTGTAAATAAGGACTGTGTCCTGCACAGTTGGTCCTAACACAACCTCCACCCACAACCAGGCCATCACACGGTGCATTGCTGCCATCCAAGTCCCCTGGGGGCCCCGTGATGTCTTCCTCATAAATGGATCCAGTTCAAACCGGCATGTGGCATTTGGTTGTCACCTCTCCTTAATCTCTTTCAGTCTGAAGCTGTTCCTCAGTCTCTACTTGACTTTCGGGACCTTAACACTTTCAAAGGTGAAGGGCCAGTTATTTTGAGGACTGTCCCTCCATCCGAGGGTGTCTGCTGCTCCCTCGCGATTCAAGTCAGGGTCTCTGTCTTTGGCAGGAATATCTCAACTGACACAGAATTTCAATTTGTCTCACCAATGACAATGTTCACTTTGGTTCTTCGGTTAAGATGGGGTCTGCCAGGCTTCCCCCCATCGAGCTACTCTTTTCTTCTTGGAATTAATGAACATTTTGTGGGGTGGTTTGTTGAAACTGTGACTATCCTACCCCACAACAGACTTTCAGTTTATTAATTTACATCATCATGGACTCTTTAATTCAGTGGATCCCAAGACATTTCTATCGTTATATATTTGATGCTCAAATTGTCTCAGATTTGGCTGACAGGGAGACCCACAGTGGGCTTTGGCATCCTTCTTTGCCCCCTCATTCTTTGAAGGCTTTCTGGCTCTGTAAGCTATTCCAAGTTCATCTGTCTTTCACCTGCCCCAGCTCTGCAGCTGGCCATTTCTCCCAAGAAACCTCAGATCTTTCAGCAGAGAATAAAATGTAAAGTCAATATCTTAGCACAAGCTGTGCTCAGTGTTATGGGGGGTCTCTGTCCCAGATCTGGCCAGTGAAATATGTATGTGTGCGGATAAACACACACATTCATGTCTGTACATCTACCGTACATTTTTGTATTTACATCAAACATTTATTTAATCAAACCCCCTTTTTGTTACCAATCACTTTGCTAGAAGGCTCTGAGCACTCAGAGAACTATGGAATATTAGAGATTTTATTTACTTATTTATTTATTTTTGAGACAGAGTCTCACTTTGTCACCCTGGATAAAGGGCTGTGGCATCACAGCTCACAGCAACCTCAAACCCTTGGGCTGAAGAGATTCTCTTGCCTCCACCTCCCAAGTAGCTGGGACTATAAGCACCTGCCATAACTCCTGGCTATTTTTACAATGGGGTCTCGCTCTGACTCAGGCTGGTCTCGAACTTGTGAGCTCAGGCAATCCACCCGCCTTGGCCTTCCAGATTACAGGTGTGAGCCACTGTGCCCAGCTATTAGAACTTTTATGATAAAATCCCTCCAGTCAATCTAACTGCAGAGAGGAGGGCTCTGAGACCCAGAGTGTGTGAGTTGACAAGACCTGGGGCTTGAGACTCCCAGCCGGCAGCAAAAAACTGAGGGAGAGTCCAAACCAACCTTGAGGGGAGCCAGCTGTGTTCAGACACATGACCCTGTTAAGAAATGGTGCTGGGGCTTGGCGCCTGTGGCTCAAGTGGCTAAGGCGCCAGCCACATATACCTAAGGTGGCAGGTTTGAATCCAGCCTGGGCCACCAAACAATAATGATGGCTGCAACCAAAAAAAAAAAAAAATAGCCGGCGTTGTGGCGGGCGCCTGTGGTCCCAACTACTTGGGAGGCTGAGGCAGGAGACTCTCTTGAGCTCAGGAGTTGGAGGTTGCTGTGAGCTGTGATGCCACAGCACTCTACCCAGGGGAACGGCTAGAGGTTCTGTCTCAAAAAAAAAAAAAAGAAATGGTGCCAGTGGGGAAGGACTTTGTAGCAGTCAGGGAGCCCATGCTGGAAACAGACAGCCCAGTGGGAGGAGGGGGATATGCCGGGGATTGGCTGCCTGTGGTGGTGCTGCCTGGGGACAGGCCCCTCTTTGTCTGGCCTTCTTACCTCCCACCCTGTGGGCAGCCCATGCTGCCACTGCCTGGATCCTAAGGGTCCTGGGACTTCACACCGCTCTAGTTCCTGGCTTGATTCTTCCAAAGCTCTCTCCACTCCAGCATGCCCCAGGGGCTGCTCACTCCCCTGAGCTCTGAGCTCATCCTGTCCTTCATCCTGGGCTGTCTCTGGGCATCAGGGAGGGGCATGGATTGGGGCCAGCCTCCCCCACAGCTGCAGAGTCAAGGTCATCCATTCAGCAAGTTCTCCCACCCTTCCAGGGTCACCCAGACTCATAGCCCACTGGGGTTGAGCCTCCCCACTTCAGGGTTGAGGGCAGCTTAACTCATTTTTATTTTATTGTTTTCTATTTTGAATCCCAAGTCATCAAGTAAGGACTGCCTGACCTCTTGAGGGAACCAGGAATCCGTCTCCAGAGATGTATATGGACTCCAGGGCCACGTGAGAATGCTGTGATCCTGGGACCTTATTCAGGGTCTGGCTCCTCTTTTTCCCTTTGAGCCTGATGGCCGATAGGTTCTGCCGAAATAACCAACCAACATGGCCAGGAGGTGGCGCTGCTGGGTTGCCACCTGCACACTTACCTGCTAATTAAGCTGAGAGGTAGGGCAAAAGGGAGGGTAAGGGCTGGGAAATGCTGGGCGTGTGGTCCACCAAAAGCACTTTGCCTGCGGGGGTGTGAGTTAGCAAACACACATACACCACCAGTATGCACGCACACATACACATCAGCACATATACATAGTCTACACACCAGTAAATGCCATAGAACCTCCACAGTGGACCTCTTCCATGCACTGATCACCTCCTTCAGTTGACCTAATTTTCACAGACCAGACACACACCACGTGTATGTGTCAGTACGGTAGGCCTAATTCCTGATGTTGACCACGTCTACATGTTAACCAGTTTTGTTACAGTCCCTTGAGTGGTCAACTTACAGAGGTTGAGCTGTATATATGTACATACATACATGCATACCTGTATGTATACGCTCATACATATCAGTATATTTATAGGTACATGTGTGGCGTACATACATGTGGTAGTATACACACAGGTATGTTCCTGTATATATACACACACACATACAAACCACCATGTGTATCTAACATATATATAATATACAGAGGGTGCCAAAAAAAAGTACACACATTTTAAGAAAGGAAAGAACTATATTAAATTTGTAATACTCAAGTCACATTTGACTTCTGCAATTACAAGAGGTGCTTGAGTGATTTGTACTCATCTTTTGTTATTGGTATATATTATTTTGTTTATTTATTCAGAGGCAGAGTCTCACTCTGTTGCCCTGTAGAGTGCTGTGGCATCATAGCTCACAGCAATCTCAAATGCTAAGGCTCCAGCAATCCTCTTGCCTCAGCCTCCCGAGTAGCTGGGATTATAGGTGCCCACCACACTGCCGGCTAGTTTTTTTTTTTTTAATTATTATTATTAGAGACAGGGTCTCACTCTTGCTTAGGCTGGTCTTGAACTCCTGAGCTCAAGCAATCCACTGGACTTGGCCTCCCAGAGTGCCAGGATTATGGGCATTGGCCACCTTGCCCAAGTATTATAATTTTAATAGTTTTCCTTTCTTAAAATGTGCATACATTTTTTGACACCCTCAGTACATACAAACACATACCAGTACACACACTGCATGTATATGTAAATGTAACTACGGACCTATACATATGCAAGTGTGCGTGTATGTACTGTACACTGTTCTGTGTGTATGTATGTATGTAACAGTAGCCAGGCACTGCAGTTTGGGTCTCTGCCCTCTGCGGCGGCTCTGAAGGCAGCAGCTTCTCCCCCGCATGCAGTCTGACCCCAACCTTCATTCTCCTCACAGATGTTTTTGATCACTTGTGAACAAGATTTTGGCTCACTTGGTGCAGTACATACCTCAAACAGATGTCAGACTGAGTATGTCTGGGGGCGAGATTCTCAGAGCAATCCCAGAGACCCACAGTAAAATGTGTCTTTAGCCACACAGGTGTCATCTATATGTTCTCAAACTTAATATGGAAAGTTCTTTTCCCCTGAAAGAAACATAACTGATCCTTGAGCAGGAAATCAGGGTGGGTGCTAGGTAGGGATAGGCTGGCTCCCACCCCACCCAGCTGGGGAGCGTCGGGGAGAGGTGGGTGTTCTGAACACAGCACGTGGCATGACTGGGCTCCTCTGGGAAGAGTGGTCAGTGTGCAGTGCTCTGTCAAGGGCTTGGTGCGGGTCCTTCCAAGGAGGAGAGGAGCCAGGAAAGCAGAAGGGACCTGGCCTACAGGCCCCCTGGCTGCAAGCAGGAGGGCTGCCTTTCTCCAGTGACACCCTTGCTGGTGGCCACTACAACAGACCTCAGATTATCATGGAGGATGACCGTAAGACCTCGCTGATGGCTACTACAACAGACCTCTCATTATCCTTGGGGTTATCATAGAAGGATGACCTGAGACATCTTAGAGAAAGATGATCTAATCTGAAAAGCAGGAAAATTGGACCTCATTATATGCTCTAAGCAGGTGACATTGGAATCTGGTTATAAATGTATACACGCCTTTCTTGCTTCCTTGGTTCTTTTTTTTTTTTTTTGAGACACAGTCTCATTTTGTCACCCTCGATAGAGTGCGTGGCATTATAGCTCACAGCAACCTCATTCTTGGGCTCAAGTGATCCTCTTGCCTCAGTCTCCTGAGTAGCTGGGAGTACAGGTGTCTTTTTAGAGATGGGGTTTCAGTCTTACTCATGTTGGTCTCAAACTCCTGAGCTCAGGCAATCCACGGCCTCAGCCTCCCAGAGTGCTGGGATTACAGGGGTGAGCCACTGCGCCCAGCCTCTTCCCCAGTTCTTTAACAGAGTATGTGAGTGTGTGTGGGTGAGAGAGAGAGAGAGAGATGGCTGAAGTGAAAGAGAAAAGCTCAGGTCTCTAAAGTACATTCCAGAAGAGCAACCTGCTCCCTGGAGGGGCTCATGGGGCTGCCTGGTGACTGACTGGCCTGATGCAGCCTTTTCGGCGCTGTAGAACTGGCAGTGGGGGAATTGTATCTCGGAGGGCTTGCTTCAGGCTGTGCCTTGTTTGGACAGGGTCGGGGAGCTATGAGGCCAAGGCGAGCAGGGCAGCACCTGCCCACACATGAGTGCCTGACTCCCTGAGCAGACAGAGGCCCTGGGCATGTCCAGCGGTGGCTTGAGGGCATGTGTGGGCTGGGAGTTGGGCATATTGTAGTAACAGAAATCACCGCCTGTCACTGAGTCAACGCTGAGCTCCTCAGACCTCTTACAAACTGCAGGTTCTCTTCTCTATCGAAGAGGCTCTGTCTGACTCGTGATTGAGTTAAATGCCCCGATCCTGCTGCAAAGAAGTGACCGTCCTGCCTGTGCCCGAATATTCCCCAACCTTCCTGGCTGTGATTCTTAAAGATGCAGTGCTGAGGGAGGCTGGGCCTTTCTGTTTAAAGAAGAAACAGGCATGGGAATTGGAGGTGAGCTCTGCCGAGGCAGCTGCCTCCGGGTGGCCTGGGTTCCCTGTGCCTCTCCTCTCACAGTAGAGGGGCCACTGTGGCCTTTGCCCCTGCATGTGGCCTTGTGCCAGGGGCTCATCCCAGTGCTCGAGGCAGGTCCCCCAGTCCGGTTGCAGCAGAGGACAGGTGGAAGGTCAGCAGAAGACCAGGATGCCAAGTGCCCTCTTCCATTCGCAGACTGTCTCGGGCAAGTCATTGATTTCGCTGAGCCCCATTTCCATCTCTGTCAAATGGGGATTGATAATGCTTGTCCTTTGTCCCCAGGCAAGGTTGTCAGGAAGGCACTCTATTTGTGCAGAAGGGCTTGGCAAACAGCAGGCTTGCACACCTGGTGCGGGCCATTATGCTCACTGCCTGAGCACACGGCCCCACCCTGGGGAGCTTGCTGAGTGCCTGGGATAGGGCCCCACGGCTGAGCCCCTCCCGGCACCACCACTGATATCCAAGTCAGGGAGCCGGTTGGGGGCTCCAAGCACCTGCCTGCTGATGCTGCCTTCTAGAAAGTTCCTCTTCCCCAAATATGTCTGGAGTCCTGAGGGATGTGGCTCCTTCAGTTCTGCTATCCTGCTTGTTTTTAAAATGTGAATTTGTTCTGACACAATTGATAGATTAGGGAACAACTGGAGCATGACATGAATTTCAAAGTTCCCCTTTGCTCTGCACGAATTTGTCCTCAGAAATGCCAGGTGAGTGCAGAGAATAATAGCACCTAGGAATTCACCAGGCAGGCATACCCCCAGCCTCTCCCAGTCCCTCAGGTCAGGAAGGTGTCAGAGCCATACCCACCCACCTGTGCTCCCAATTCCAGATCACCCTTCTTCCCCTACCCAGCTCACAACCTTTAAGGCCCCGTCCTCAAACAGGCCTCAGGTCTTCTTAAAGGCACAGGGCCATATTCATTGTGGTATTTATGCATTTCTTAACCATCTAATGTGGGTAAAGCTGTGCTAATGTTTTTATTAGGTTCTTATCTTTTTAAAATATGTTACTATGGGCTCGGCGCCTGTGGCTTGAGTGGCTAACGCACCAGCCACATACACCTGGGGTGGCAGGTTCGAATCCAGCTGGAGCCCGCCAGACAACGATGATAGCTGCAACGAAAAAAAAAAAGCCGGACGTTGTGGTGGGCGCCTGTGGTCCCAGCTACTCGGGAGGCTGAGGCAGGAGACTCGCTTGAGCCCAGGAGTTGGAGGTTGCTGTGAGCTGTGATGCCATGGCACTCTACCCAGGGGGATAGCTTGGGGCTCCTGTCTCAAAAAATATATATATATATCTTACTATGAAGTCCTTAACTCTATTTTTCCTCATAAGCCCTGAAGTTTTTATCACATGATTCTGCAGGGCACAGTGGTTTTATTTGTGAATCCACAGACTGGTCCCAGGCCTCTGCTGCAGCCAGAGCTGTGGATGGCGACACCCAGGTGTCAGGATCCTGCCTAGCACTGGCCACGTGAATTTTGTGTTGTCACCTGTTTCTCTCATTGGGTAATTTCCGTGGGGGAATAATGGCAGTGAATGTCAGGCAGTGCTGCTCTGACTGATGGCGGTCAGCCACTGAATCATCACAGAAGCCCCATGAGGTTGGCACAAATAATATCTTTATTTTCCAGATGGGAAAACTGAGTCACAGACAACTTTGGTAGCTTGCTCTAGGTCACATAGCCTTGTAATCAGGGGAGCCAGGACCTGAGCTGGCCTTACTGGGCAATGCTGTTCACTTTGTACGTGGTGAGGATTAGTGGATTTGGGGCCAGATGGTTGAGGCTGAGGCCACCGTAAACCACGTGCGAACGAACAGGCAAGGCTGTATGAGGACAAGACTTTGTTTACGAACACTGAACTTTGAATTCCTTATCATTTTTGTGCATCAAGAGATGTTGTTCTTCTTTTGATTTTTTTCAACAATCAAATTTATAAAAACCATTCTTAGCTTGTAAACAGTACAAAAACAGCTGGAAGCCTGGATTTGACCCAGGGGTCTTCGTGGCCTGCACAGATCCCTGCTCTAGGGTGAGAGAATTGGTTAAAAGAAAACCAGCATTTGAATGGCTCTTGAAATGTTCTGGAAATGAAACCACAAAGCTCGCAGGCATTTACACTTTTAGCAGGACTTTGGGTGTTTTAATTTCATCACAGCCTCATGCTAATTATTTTTAAATGCTTATTACTCTAACAGTTATAAAGCAAAGGCTTTCTTCCTTTGTTCTATTGGACTGATCCATATATGCATATATAGTTGTAAAAGTCAAATGGTTATAACACTTCTAAAAAAATAGCTGAGGTCCTGAGGGGTAGGAATTCAATACGCCTTTTTTAGAAGGCAGTTCAAGCCAGGAGAGAGAGAATATGACCAGCTTAACTCTCACAGCTAATTCACTGCATTTGCAGGAAACCCAGGACTCACTTCTGTCTGCCCCTGATGTCTGATTAATACCAAATTATCATTTTTCTGCATGAAATTCTAGTAGCATCTGGCTTGCCTGCAGTTCCTGGGTTCCTCTCAGTCAGTCAGCAAAAGAAAGGCTCGCATGATGGATGGAAGGAAAGATGAGCTAGTGGTCAATGTGGTGTGTTGTTTTCTGGAAGTCAGCTCCAGGCACTCCAAACTGGGGCGAAAATACAGGGAACATGCACAAATGAAGTTCTGACACCCTTGCCAAAGAGCCCTTCAGCTTTAAGTAGGTTTTTCCACTCCCCAGTGCTCAGAGGGAGTGTTAATGGACCTGAGTGTCACTGCAGTTGAACCTCAGCAAGGGAGACTGTGTTTTTCAGGCAAAGAAAGGACTGCAGTGTCAGCCAAGAGACTGCGACTCTGCAAAGTTGGAAATGCTGACGGGTGCTGGGTCAGCTGCCCAAGAGATGCCATGTGTACAGGCAGGTGGTGGGATGCTGGGTCAGGGCAAGCTCACAACCTGGCCAGGAGAATCCACTCCTTGTTGGAACTAGAGAGTGAGGTTGCTTAGCCATATGTCTGCTCTGTGCGAGGTGTTTGTATGGACAGGGATGGGGGAAGCTGGCTTCAGGGGTGTGTGACCTATGTGGTCATAGTCACACAGGGACTCACAGTTAGAAAGGCCCTCGGTTTAGTCTGAACTCTGATGTTGCCGTCTTGAGATTCTTCATGATATTTGTTTGTTCATTTGTTTTATTTTATTTATTTATTTTTATTGTTTGGGATTCATTGAGGGTATAAGGATTAGGTATTAAGGATTCATTACACTGATTGCGTGTGTTAGGTAAAGTCCCTCTTAGAATTGTGTCCCACCCCCAAGAGGTGTGCAGTACACTGTGACTCCCATCCCCCTCTGTGACTCTCATCCCCCTCCCACCTCCCCCCTCCCTGCTCCCTCATTCCCCTACCCCCCCACCTTGTATTAGCTCATCTACTGCCTTCATATTAGAATTGAGTACATTGGATTCTTGCTTCTCCATTCTTGTGATGCTTTTCTAAGAAGAATGTATTCCACTTCCATCCATGTTAATATGAAAGATGTATCCATCTTTTTTAATGGCTAAATAGTATTCCATGGTCTACATATACCACAGCTTGTTAATCCATTCCTGGGTTGGTGGGCATTTAGGCTGTTTCCATAGTTTGGTGATTATAAATTGAGCTCTTCATGATATGTGAACCAGGGTCCTGCATTTCCATTTTGTGCTGGGCCCTGCAAATCACATAGCAGGTCCTGACAAGGAGGTTGTCCTTGTTACTTGGCTGTGTTGCAGGAAGACGAGGCCCAACAGAGAGAAAGTGTTGTGCCTGAAATTTCCCAGGACCCCCCTAAAAGACTGTCCGAGACACACTCCAATGTAAAAGCACGAGGTGAGCTTTATTCAAGCCCAGGCCTGGACTCTCCTGATGGGCACACCGAGGAAGAGCCCCAAACCTGGGGTGTGGAAGGTTTTTATAGGGTACAGAAAGCAAGAAGGGTGGGGGTTGGGTATGAGTACACTTTTGATTGGCGGTTAGGGGTTTCTATGGTACGGGTAGGATTTGGATTGGTACGGGCTGAGGGGTGGGGGATTGCCCAGTGACTATGTAGTAGCCTGACTAGGTGGTACAGTCTGATTGGATAGCTGGGCTGTGTGATTAAGAAGAATACCTGAATTTCAAGGAAACTGAAACTTATTGCCTAAAATGGCAGTTGTTGCCTAAGGTGGCAGCCGGGGCCCAAAATGGCGTTAGCCTGGTTCTCTCAAAAGAGCACCCAAACACCATGTTTATGAGAGGAAGGGCTTTATTCAACAGCAGGGAGCTTACAGCATAGAAGAATTCCAAATGGCCGCACACCCCGACTGGCTTGGTCTTTCCCTTTTTTAAATTTTTGTTATTATTTTCTTTTTTGTTGCAGTTTGGCCAAGGCTGGGTTTGAACCCACCACCCTTGGCATATGGGGCCAGTGCCCTACTCACTGAGCCACAGGCGCTGCCCAGTCTTTCCCTTTTTATCGACAGTCAAAAGTTCCACTTCACAACTACCCTTCTCATTGGCCAGTTTGAATCAAGTGGGAGATGCTGTTCCAGCCCCTACAGAACTACAGGATTTCACAGAATTTGGAAATTTCCAAGTTTCGAGAGGTTAAGTTTACAAATTCCCAAGGCTAAGTCACCATGGAGAGGACCCCCCAGGTGTATCCTTGTGGTCTCCTTGAGAAGACCTGTTCTCCTAGACCTCACCCTTCTCAGGTATCCTCTCTCATCTGTGGGTTAAGTAGTGCTGGGAACAGTCTTAAGCCCATGGTCTGATGTCTCAGAGACAGAACCCTCAGCCAGAGGAAGATGGCACAAAATTGGAGGTCAGACCCCTTGAGGCTTGAGTTTCAATTGCCAGCAGCTATAGGAGATCTTCATTCCTTAGAGGGTGGGGACACCCAGCTTGGTATCTGGGATGAATCACTTAGACAGACCTACCTTCCTGGTTTCGGATCCTAATCACTAAACATTTGCATTTTACTTAAGCTCATGGCTTTCCTTAAATGCACTGTGAACTTGAGGGTCAGCACCAGTAGAGGTGACGGGCGTTACATCTGGGTGGGGCTGAGAGTGGAGCAAGAACTGCTTTTCTTCCTTTGCGCATGAGAAGATCACATTTCTACATTTTTTTTTCTTTCACTCAGATTGGGACGATTTGGGTTCTACCAATAAAATATAGATGGCAGTGAAGCATGCCACTTCCAGGCCTGGTCGTCATCCCTTGAGTGACCATCTGTGCTCTTTCTTCTCCCTCCGTTCAGACTGTGGAGGTCACACGCTAGAGATGAGATGAGATAACAGACTCAGATCCCTGAGTCACCAGTTGGGAACGTCATTAAAAAAGCCTAGGTGTGTCCAAGAACTGAAACTATGAAACAACTAAAAGAAAACCTAGGGGAACACGCCAGGACATTGCACCGGGCGAACATTTTTGGTTTGAGACCTGGAAAGCACAGGTCACCAAAGCAAAAGTAGACAAATGGGATTTCATTTGGTACAGTAAAGGAAACAATCAACCAAGGGAAGAGATAACCTGTAGAATGGAGGGAAATATTTGCAAACTACCCATCTGACAGGGATTAATAACCAGAATATATAAGGAGTTCAAACAACTAATTAGCAATAAAATAAATCATCTGATTAAAAATAGGCAACAGATTCAAATAGATATTTCTCAAAAAAAAAAGACATACCGATGGCCAACAGGGATATGAAAAAAATGCTCCATGTCACTAGTCATCAGAGAAATGCAAATCAAGACCATGAGGGCTCAGCGGTAGCACAGTGGTTATGGCGCTGGCCACATGCACCAAGGGTGGCAGGTTCAAACCCGGCCTGGGCCTGCTAAACAACAATGACAACTACAACAACAACAACAACAACAGGCGTTGTGGACAGCGCCTGCAGTCCCAGCTACTTGGGAGGCTGAAGCAAGAGAATCACTTATGCCCAAGACTTCGAGGCTGCTGTGAGCTGTGACAGCACAGCACCCTCTACCAAGGGTGACATAATGAAACTCTGTCTCAAACAAACAAGCAAACAAACAACAAGATTTCATTTTATCCCAGTTAAAATAGATTTTTATGAAAAAGACAGGCAGTAACAGATGCCAGGGAGATGTAGAGAAAGGGGAACCCTCAAACACTGTTGGTGGGAATGTAAATTCCTACAGCCGCTATGGAAAACAGTATGGAGGGTTCTCAAACAACTAAAAATAGAGCTGCCATATGATCCAGCAATTCCACTAGAATTCCACAAGAAAGGAATCAGTCTATCAAAAGACATCTGCACTCCCATGTTTGCTGCTGCACTAGTCACAGTAACCGCAATGTAGACTCAACGTAAGTTGAATGGATTTTTCATTTTAGTAGAAAGTGTAGTATAAACACACAATGGAATTATTTTATTTTATTTTATTTTATTTTATTTGAGAGAAAGGGAGTCTTACTCTGCTGCCCTAGACTGGAGTGCTTTGTCAGCCTAACGCATAGCAACCTCAAACTCCTGGGTTCAAGGGATCCTCCTGCCTCAGCCTCCTGAGTAGCTGGAACTATAGGTGCCCACTGTTAACACACACCTAATTTTTCTATTTTTAGTAGAGGTTGGATCTTGATCTTCTTTGCTTATGCTTGTCTCAAACTCCTGAGCTCCAGGGATCCTCCCAACTTGGCCTCCCAGAGTGCTGGGATTACAGGTGCGAGCCACCACACCCAGCCCACAGTGGAATGTTACTCAGATACACAAACAAACAATGAAATCCTGTCATTTGCAGCAACATGAGTGGAACTAGGGGTCATTATGTTGAATGAAATAAGCCAAGCAGGAAGACAAATATCACACGTTCTGACTCGTATGTGGGGACTAAAAAACTGGATGTCATGGAAATGGAGAATAGATGGTGTTTATTAGAGGCCAAGGGGGTGGTGGGGAGGGGAGGGTGAGGAGAATTTGATTAATGGACACAAGTAGACGGTTTGATAGAAGAAACAAGACCTAGTGTTGGGTACACGAGTAGGGTGATTACAGCTTACAACAATC
>CAUYQV010114141.1:0-21207 GCA_963574575.1 Galagoides demidoff | reverse complement strand
AACCCGCCACAACGCCCGGCCATTTTTTGGTTGCAGCCATCACTGTTGTTTGGCGGGCCCGGGCTGGGGATTTGAACCTGCCACCCTAGGTGTATGTGGCTGGCGCCTTAGCAGATTGAGCCACAGGCGCTGAGCCGAGACACTTGTTTTTGAAGCAGTTCTCCCAGGAAAAGATAAGGGACCTGGGGCGGGTGGGGGGGGGGCGGTCACTGTCATTAGACATACTCCACATCAAGCCATCTCAAGCTTTGTTATAGTTGGTCTGATTGTTTAACATACGCAGGGGTATCATAAAATATTTGAACACTTGGCCAGGCATGGTGGCTCATGCTTGTAATCTTAGCACTCTGAGAGGCTGAGACCATTGGATGGCTTGGGCTCAGGAGTTCGAGACCAGCCTGAGCAAGGGGTTAGACCTCATCTCTAATAAAAATAGAAAAACTAGCTGGTGTTGTGGTAGGCACCGGTAGTTCCACCTATTCAGGAGGTTCAGGCTAGAGGCCCAAGAGTGTGAGGTTGCCGCGAGCTCTGATGATGCCGTGGCACTCTACCCAGGGGGACAGAGTGAGACTGTCTCAAAATATATACATGTACATTAGAATACTGAACAGCGTGCACAGCAGCCAGTCAAGATGGCTACCAGTCAGAGGCTCTCACCAGCAGGAGCTGAGTACCAGGCCTATATATTACATATATTAACTCATTTAATTTACCAACAACCTACAAAGTTGCCACTATTCTTTTTTTTCTTTCCTTTTCTTTTTTTTTTTTTTTTTGAGAAAGAGCCTCAAGCTGTCCCCCTGGGTAGAGTAACATGGCATCATCACAGCTTACAGCAACCTCCAACTCCTGAGCTCAAGCAAGTCTCCTGCCTCCGTCTCCCAAGTAGCTGGGACCACAGGCGCCCGCCACAATGCCTGGCTATTTTTTTGTTGTTGTTGTTGCAGCCGTCATTGTTGTTTGGCGGGCCTGAGCTGGATTTGAGCCTGCCATCTTAGGTGTATGTGGCTGGCGCCTTAGCCACTTGAGCCACAGGCGCCGAGCTGCCACTATTCCTAATCTCCATTTGTACTTTCCTAGCACAAAGAATTAATATATGTTTTTTGCTAAATCAAATTGAAAATTTCTTGGGCTTCATTTACTTTTTCAGAATTCATCTTGATGCTGAAAACAACACCAAGTATGTGTTAGAGGCTTAATATTTTAGATTTATCTGAATTTCATCAGTTTTATACATGTTTTCTCAATTTTAGAAACTTTTTTTTTTTTTTTTGAGACAGAGCCTCAAGCTGTCCCCCTGGGTAGAGTGCTGTGGCATCAAAGCTCACAGCAACCTCCAACTCCTGGGCTCAAGCGAGTCTTCTGCCTCAGCCTCCCAAGTAGCTGGGACCACAGGTGCCCACCACAACACCCGGCTATTTTTTGGTTGCAGCCATCATTGTTGTTTGGTGGGCCCTGGCTGGATTTGAACCCACCACCTTAGGTGTAGGTGGCTGGTGCCTTAGCCGATTGAGCCACAGGCGCCGAGCCTATCCTGCAGATCTTAACCTGACACTAGTAAGATTCGGGGGTTCAGGAGGGGTGTACTCTTTTTGGTCAACATGGCTGATTTGTGATTTGGTGATTAGTGTTGGATGTTCTGCTGCTGAGGGCTTGACCTTGTAGTGTCTGGGGCTGGTGTCCATGAACCTCCCAGCCGAGGGCCCTGTATGGGCTCACGCATCAGCTGTGTCTTCACTGTCCCTGCCACAGCTCCCCACCCTCAGGGAAACCCTGTCTCACTGCTCTCCTTCCTGGCTCATCCCCCCTCACTCAGAGCCTTTGTTGTCTCTTTTGAGGCCTTCCAAGTTGTTTTTTTAATTACTTGTGGCCCTTCTCAGAAGTTAGTTCTGCAGAGAAGCCTCATCTAACCTCCCAACTCTAGCAGATTAGCTTTGGTTTTCATAGTGTTTGTTAATGTCTAAAGTAATATTTGTTGGCCCCTGCAGTGGCTCATGCCTGTAATCCTAGCACTCTGGGAGGTTGAGGTGGGAGGATCCCTTGAGCTCAGGAGTTCAAGACCAGCCTGAGCAAGAGGGAAATCTCAACTCTACTAAAAATAGAAAAATAACTGGGTCTTATGGTGGGTGCCTGTAGTCCCAGCTACTTGGGAGGCTGAGGCAGGAGGATCGCATGAGCCCAAGAGTTATGGCATTCTCACAGGGAAACAGAGTGAAAGTCTGTTGATGGAGGGATGGAAGGAAGGAAGGAAATGTTTGTTTCTCTGTGGAGCCCTAGCAGTGTGGTCTGCATCTGGGACAGTGCACATGCCTCTTGGAACAGATGAATGAACAAACAAATTGATGAAATGCTTCCCATCTTCAGCTTTATTATCTTTCATTTCTTACCTTTCCTACTCAGTCTCACTCATGCCTATGGCAACAGCTTCTTAGACGCTGAGGGAGGACTCCCAATTGATGTTCCTGGCTTGCTCCTTGTTCTTAAGTTCTGGAAGCTTCAGAGCTGAATGTCAATGCTTACCATGTTTCCCCAAAACTAAGACCTGCCAAAAAAATAAGCCCTAGCAGGATTTCTATGCATTTGTTAAATAAGCCCTACCCCAATAATAAGACCTAGTGATGGGCGTGGCTATGCATTTCCATGAGGAGCGGTCAGGAAGACTGAAATACCTTTTACCTGCCACAACTCCTTTCTCTGAGCCATTCACATTTGCACGGATGCGCGTGTGGTAACCACAATTGCAGGTATCCTAATGCGCAGATGTGAAGGGCTAGGGGAAAGGAGATCAGGCATTACTAGCGCCAGCCCACCAACAAGGTTGGCTCCCCCTGTCAGGTTCCAGAAAAAGATGACTTAACTGTATTTGAATAAATGTAGATTGTTGTATTATACTTAATACAAATAAGACATCCCCTGAAAATAAGCCTTAGTGTGTCTTCTTGAGAAAAAAATAAATATAAGACAGTGTCTTATTTTCAGGGAAACAGGGTAAGTGGAAAAGCTGAATAGAGAAGGGGTTCCATTAGTGAAGATTCTAGAGCCAGGATACTTGCTCACTGGTTGTTGACTTGGGGCACGTTAAGGGAATTCTTTGTGCTCAGGGGTTCCTCCTCCTTCAAATGGAGATTAAGAATAGTGGCAACTTTGTAGGCTGTTGGTATAATTAAATGAGTTAATATATGTAAAGAGCTTAGAAGTTTGCTTGGTATATAGTGAGCCCCCAAGAAAGTTAATTGGGTGGAGATTTCATTCTACCCCCAGGATTCCTTCCATCTGATATATTGGGGTGATTGCCTTCTGTCTTTCTTTCATGGCAGAATAAAGGGGACACTTTGCTGAGTCCTGAACTTCCTACCGCAGGGCAGATGTTTTCCTTACCTGTGATATTTGGGCCATTGGTACCCCACACCTCCCCGCTCAGCTCCGGATAGGTGGCTTCTCAACCCAGGAAACAAGATGGTTCACAGCTCACAGGCTGAGAGTTCCCGTTTGTCTGCAACCCCCCCCCATTTGCCTATTACCTCCAATCCTATGGGAATGACCACCACCCCCGCCAACACTCCATACAGGTTCACTTCTCAACTCTGGCTCACAGAAATTCAGTTCTTTCTTTGGCTGTGTAGATGATCGACGTAGCAGATAAGTGAGCTATGTTCAGATAAGAAAAGACCCCTTACACGGGTCGACCCATGTTCATTTTGCAGTCTTGTTCGTAGCTATAGTAATGTCACAATTCAGTTGAGATTTTCATCACACTGGTCAGGAAATTCATAGTTACTACAGCAACCTTAACTCTGCCCGGGAAAGCACAGCCCTTACAATGGGGCCTTTCAGAGACTGGCCCTGAAGCTGGGCAGTGATTCAGTCTATTCAAAACACAATGGGGCAAAACAGAATAGAAAGGAACTACACATTGTTTCAGGCCTCCCTCTGCCATCTGTGGCGTTACCCCGTTACCCATTGTTGTCCATTCTTGTGCCTCAGGTCGGTTTTGTTTTTCTGGTAATGTACTTTACGTTTCTCAACTTGGCGATGCCTGCCAGTGGAAGGGCATTTCATGGAAGTTTAAACAGTAATGATAATTCTATAATGGCATGCAAATTCACAGCCAGAAGGGGCTGCAGAAACACATTCAAGAAGAGGTAATTCAGCCTCGGAGACAAGGGAAGCACCAATGGGTTATGTTTAAGAATATTAAAACCACTCTTTGGGACTGATGAATTTGCCTCGAAATCCTGTAAAACCACTGCACATTTTTTAAATGACCAATAAAATAAAATAAAATCTGCCCTGGCCTTTATACCTAGTAACTGGAAACAAAGCCATCCACCAAACAAATTACCCACCCCTGGGAAATGATTGGTTCGCTTACATGTTTTTTAAATCTGGAGAATGGTGGGTAGGTTTTTAAAAGCTGGATTTGGCCATTGAGCATGTGAACAGTAGTTATACCAAGCAAGAAGAGCTGTGGTTACCTCAGGATGGAAGTTGGAAGGAAACTTTTTTCTTAGTTTTTGTCCCTTTAGAGCATTTATGGTATTTTATTTTATTTATCCCTACTGCTTGCCCTGGGATCAAACAACTTTGTTGTATATTTAGATCTCTAGGGCTGTTTTATTTCCTTCCCTTCTTTAATGTTTCCCTCATGTTTAATTTAAGTCATTTGCCTTTTATCTTCCTTAGCATCACAAGCTAGTTCTTTCTTTTCTAACCTTTGTTCTCTGCTTGCTACACTGAATTTTAAAAAAAAGAAAATCAAAATGAGCCTGGTTTCTAAGTATAAAGGTAGCAGCTACTTCTGTGTCTTCAACATAGTCAATCTCCAGCAAACAAATGGTGAAACTTTTCTTTTTGATGGCATTGAACTCTGAATTGACACGTAGGCACTCCCGGTATCTTTGGGTGCTGGTTATTTGATTAGTAAGGAGCAACTGTGCTAATGGCCCAACTCCAAGGAAGGGAAGGGGGTCACAGACCAGGGAAGAATATTAGGACTGCGGGTACCCCTATTTTTCCTTGTATTTTGGGTCTCTGGGCTCAGGTAGAAAGGGACTTTTGTGCACTTGGAAACAGAATGTAGTACAAATCCTTTGAGCATTTTTGCAACCTGAAGCCATGCAAATATTCTTGCAAATATGCTTGTTGTCTTGCTGGCCGTTTTGAAGTCCAACCCTCTGTTTGAGATGGTGATGTTGAAACTCTTTTCTATTCCTGGTCCTGCCCCACACTGAGCATAACTGGGTGGGGATACTCTTTTCTACCTAACACAGAGAGCAGGTACCAATTCGTTTCAGTCCTGTTCATACATTAGTGCTTTGGGGTAATTTTTATGTTAATCCCAGCCTCCTTGACTCTTGTCATTCAACAAGGGAGAGCCAAGTTTACTACCAGCTCTTGACTCTGCAGGGCCGAGAGAGGCATGCTATTTGACTTTGGAAACTATGTAAAAAATTCCTCCAGCGGATCCCTGGCTAGGACTATTTTTGCAGTCGATGTCTATCTTGCCTATTTTGTCTGCGTGAGGGTTTCTGTGAGGCTATTTTTAACATATTTGAATCCCTCGATGGGGCTGAGAGTTACCTTTGTCACAAAGGAAAATCATCATCTAGTCTCCCTCTAAAATTTTTAAATGAGAATCCTGCTCTTGACTGAAGACCAGGGTGTGGGGAGTGTGTCTTTGAAACCGGTACGAGGACTTTGCAGGCGGTGAGGCAGAGGCACGGTGTTGATGGGTGGCGGCAAAGCTCCTGTCTCTCTGTGCCACTGAGGCTTCTCACAGCACCCTTGAGCTTTCTCCATCAGCCGTTCAGTGTGCTGAAAATGTGTCTCTGTTTAGAGGCTAATTCTGTTTCTGTAGCCAAGGTTAACCCTTATCCATTTTGCCATTGTGGGACCTAAAGCCAGCTTGAGGTGGTGCTACCAGAGATGCTAGCTTGAGGGGCCTAAAGAAACTTGCAGCAAAGCTGTTTTGACCTTCCAAATTGGTTTTATTGCAAATTCATCCCAGAACTTGCTTATTGAGCTGAGGGTTGGAGGAGGTGCACAGTGACTATAGGTAGTTGGCAGGAGCCCCTTGGAAATTCTGTAGGTAAGGGACAATCACAAAGAGGTAAGGCCTGTGTCTGCTCCTGCTATGGCACACGCATACCCCCGCCCCTCCTGCCTGCTGGACTGTGGCCAGTGCCTTTCTGCAAACTGGACCTGGAGACAACTACCTGCCTTCCTGCCTGCCCTAGGGCTTTTAATTGAATTATTAAGAGTATTCTTTACTCCCCTAACCCTTTCAAAATTCCCTGAGCCCAGCCCCGTTTTCATTCAATTCCTGAGGTTCACAGTGTGTTCAGGAGAACTGGCAAGATGGGCCCCGGGTCAGGTCATGGGAGTGAGAGGATGGATTTGGTGTTTATTGCCACACATTGAGTGGACCTGGCCTGCAGGACCCTTGGTGACACTGATCTGCAGTGTGGATTAGTGGCCGCTCTTGTGTTTTCTGAGATGTACCACCATCTTGGCTATCCATCTCATTGGTACCCTAAAAGCGCCTAGAGCAGTGCCTTTTTTTTTTTTCTTTTTTGGAGACATATTATCAGGCTAGAGTTCAAGACCAGCCTGCCCAACATTGCAAGACCTTGGCTCTCTTAAAAAAAAAAAAAATAGAGGGAATGGGGGTGCTCTCCTATGGTCTTAGCTACTGCAGGAGGATCACTTGAACCCAGGTTACTTAGAGCTATGATCACTTCACTGCACTTCAGCCTGAGTGACCAAGCAAGCAAGACCCTGTCTCTAAAAAAAAGGTTAGTCTGGCCAGATAAGGTGCTCACACCTATAATCCCAGCACTCTGGGAGGCCAAGGTGGGTAGATCACTTGAGCTCAGGAGTTTGAGACCAGCCAGACCAAGAGCAAGACCCCCTACACATACACTTAAAATAGGAAAATTAGCCAGGTGTTGTGGCAGGTGCCTATAGTCCCAGCTACTCAGGAAGCCGAAGCAGGAAGATTCAGAAAGCCAAGGAGTTTGGGGTTACCATGAGCTGAGCTGACACCATGACAGTCTACCCAGGGCAATAGAGTGAGACTGTGTCTCAGAAAGGAAAAAAAAATTAGTCAGTTACTTGACTGGACTGAATAGTTAAAAGAGGGAGAACTATCCTGAGGGGCAACATCTCTTCCCTTTGATCTCCTGCGTTGGGGGCATATTTGCTTTGGAAACTTCTTCCTTGGGGCAAACACTGGGCCCACAGAGTTTTCCCTACCAATGTCCGCCATAGTGCCATAGAGATATAGCAAAGATGTCCCGAGATGAGCTGAAGTGGCCTGGGCTTTATTCACCCAACTATTACTGACTGTGCGCTACCATGTGCCAGGCACCACCCTGCATGTTGGGGACACAGCTGGGGACAGACCTCCTCCAAAGCTGACTCTGTAGCGGGGGGCTTTCTTTATCCTGTGCAGAGCCAGACTGCTGCGTGATCTCCTAGCTGTGGGGCTTTGATCCAGGCACTCCATAGACCACGTGGTAATTTTTTCTGTTCTATTAAAAAAAAAGAGTAATGTAAGTACTTCCTGGTGTTACTTACTGGGCAGATGAAAGACATTTATATGTAGCCCATAGTAAACATGCAATAAGGCAGTGACTATGAACTTCAGAATTATTGCTGTTTCAAACCACTGTTACTTTATTATGATGGGTGGTGACAGTGTTTAAGTAGAAGCTGCTGTCCGGGCTGAGCAAGTCAAGCTCTCTGTGCTTCAGTTTCATGCCTTGTGGAGTGGTAGGGGTTAGATATGTTATTAAGTAGGAAATGTTTAGAAGATTGCCTGGCATGTAGTGAGATTTAGCTGCTCTGTGAGACTAATAATATTCTATTTCATCCGTTCAACAGACTTTGGGGAGGGCCACACAGGAGTGCTGTCCCTACACTAGGTCTTAAGGTAGGAAGGTGAATAAGACCCAGTTCCAGGAGTTAGTTTAGGCAGGGAGCCAGGCACTCAGGCAATGCTGTTTCCTGAGTCCGCGGTGAGGCTTCCTAGGGAAGAGGAGGACTAAACTGAGCTGGGTGGGCATCTGCAGGCTTAGGGTTGGGGGAGGGAGTTCATGGAAGAGCATTCCAAGCCCATAAACTGTGGGAGTGTAGGTACTGAAGATCCCACCTCACACACCCATACGCTGGAGCGGAAAAACAAAACCCGGCATGGTGTGGGTGGAAGATGATGTGGGGATTTCAAAGTCAGGGGAGAGCAGGGGTTAGAGGTGGACAAGGACAGCTCAGGACATGTGTGCTTTAGATGCACAGCTGCCTGTGGGGCATGGCCTTGAGGGGTTCCAGACCAGGCTTACAAGGAGGGTCCACTGCCCCCTGGCTGCTGGTCTCCCTAGGATGCCAGTCGCACTGGTGGCTGTACCAGGAGAAGCCCCCAGCAGAACCCCTCCTCTTGCCTGGAGGGCAGATGCCCTGCCAGGGCTCAGAGAGCCTCACTGGCTGGGGTGAACTGTGGGGAACTGGGGACTCTGAGCACCCAGACTGGTAGGGATGTTAAATCCTGTTACAAATAATTGGAGTAGAGGAGGCGCTAAAGCTCTCAACCTGGGGGTCGCAACCCCTTTCTAGCAATGAAAATACATTGTGGCATTAGGAAGGTTGAGAACCGCTGCTCTAAAGAGACTTTCATTGATGCCTAGAGGGGAAAGAGCTGCAGTTTTAGTTTCCTGGAGACTGAGAGGGCAAGAGGACAGAAATGGGCTGGTAATGATGGCAAGAAGCACTTCCTGAGAGAGAAAGAAGAAACAGCAAGTGTCCCAAAGAGAATTTCCTCCTCCGCCTCAAGACGAGGGAGGCTGCTGACCTCCCTCAGGGACTGCTGACCTTCCCACTTGTGGCCAAGAGGGTTTTCTGAGGCTGGAGGAGCAGAGCAGGAGTTCCCAATGTGAGTACAGGGTAGGTTCTACTTGTGAAAACAAAACCTAGGCTCTCACCTACTAACTAAGCGGAAACCTGTCCTTGCTATATGAGATTTTCCACAGCAGAGAAAAATATGTCTGGAAATAGAACCGAAGTCATTTAAATTCCCTGTGGCTAGACTTGGAATTGGCAGGTGTAGGCCTAACAGAGGTGGCGGGGTGTCCCCAGGTGTGGGGCTCAGCACCAAACACTCAGGATGGGGATGGCCAGTCCCATGTTGTGTGTTTTACCACATTTGTCTTCATAGCTCTTTTTACACCTTGAAGAAACAAAACTAGTACACTAGAGTGGTGATTTTGTAGAATTAAGCCAAATTAAAAAGGAGAGTTTATAGAAAAAGATTGAAGCATAGGGCCAGTGAAACTTGGGTATAGAAAACCTGTTAAAGGGCTCGGCACCCATGGCCTAGTGGTTACAGCGCTAGCCACATGCACCGAGGGTGGCAGGTTCGAACCTGACACCGGCCAACTAAACAACTGCAACAAAAAAATAGCCGAGCGTTGTGGTGGGCGCCTGTAGTCCCACCTACTTGGGAGGCTGAGGCAAGAGATCGCTTAAACCCAAGAGTTGGAGGTTACTGTGAACTGTGATGCCACTGGCACTCTTCTGAGGGCAACATAGAGACTCTGTTTCAAAAAAAAGAAAACTTGTTAAAGTAGTTGTTGCAAAGGTCTGGGGCACAGGAGACATTGGACTAACAGTATGGTGTCGGAAAAGCCATGGTGAAAGCCAGAAAGTGTAATGGGGCGGGGGCATAAGGCACAGGGACGGGAGCCTTTTGCTTCAGATGGTGTCGATAC
The DNA here is from genome assembly GCA_963574575.1 of Galagoides demidoff. Taxonomy (NCBI): domain Eukaryota; kingdom Metazoa; phylum Chordata; class Mammalia; order Primates; family Galagidae; genus Galagoides; species Galagoides demidoff. The sequence continues at coordinate 11,446 of CAUYQV010114141.1, read as the reverse complement.
TGCAGGAACTTGTAGTTGGAAAGAACTACAAACTGAAAGTGCATTTACGATTTGAAAAGGAAATTACCTGAAGACCTTGCTTTGCAGACTTGTGGTCAGGTGGTGGCTTGTCCTGGGCAGCTTGTCGTCTGGGGCACTTGGCCTCATCCTGTAGCAGGGGGTGCAGGGCGTGGGGAAACTACAAGTTTTCACAACAAAGCCTCAAAAACTGGGTGATCATCAGCCTGACCGGTAAAACCACTGCCCTGAAGTGAGACTAGTATTTGGTACAACCTTCCAGAGTAATCAAAATCTTATCAAAACCACAAGGGGGGTTGACCCAGATCCAGTTGCTTGCCACACAAACATCCAAATTTTGAGACAATAGAGTCTCCAGGAAGAATGGGGTTTTCTTAGGAAAGACATCTGTTGAGGGAGAATGGGAGAAATGGTCTCAAATCTATTTCCAGACCAACAGAGACCAGGGGCTTTTTGAGACGGGGCCATGTATACTAGGAGAGGTCTCATGTATTGAGATAGATTATGTGTATTGGGGCAGGCGTACTGGGACAGTGTTTGCACTGAGGCAGGTTATGGGGGGGTGGTAATTCCTGCTATCAGGAATATTGTTTAGGGGGGCCTTCAGAATTTTGACTTCTTCGTTATGTAAGAATTCCACCATTTTTAGGGAACAACTCAAAAAGTTCCAAGTAGCTGGTTAAGGGAAGAGATTATAAAAAAATATATAGGGGTCATTGAAATTTATACATAAGCCTGATACAAAAATTTTCATAACATTTTATATCTGTGATCACACTAAACAGTGACTTATACCCCATGATTGCATCAATGTACACAGCTATGATTTAATTTTTAAAAAAAAACCCAACAGTGACTTAATATTTGTAGTGCTTAGAAGAGTACCTGGCCCCTGGCATTAGGTGCCATAATTCGCCACAGCTAAAATGCTTTTGGTTTATAGCAAAACAAAACAAAAAACCTGCTGGCAGTGAAGCAATGATACACCATTTATTAGAAGACATATCCCGGAGGCTGAGTGGACGGATTGCCTGAGCTCATTGGTTCGAGACTAGCCTGAGCAAGAGTGAGACCCCATCTCTAAAAAAAAAAAAAAAAATAGCCAGGCATTGTGGTGGGTGCCTGTAGCTACTCAGGAGGCTGAGGCAAGAGAATCACTTGAACCCAAGAGTTTGAGGTTACTGTGAGCTGTGATGTCATAGCACTCTACTGAGAGTGACAAAGTGAGACTCTGTCTCCAAAAAAAAAAAAAAAAAAAGGAAATGATCTGACAGTTCAGGCAAGAAAGTAAAAGAAAAGCTGTTGTTTCTTTTCCTGTTATATAAATTAGAGCTGTGAGCTGGGCGTGGTGGCTCATGCAAGTAATCCTAGCACTTTGGGAGGCCAGGAGTTTGAGACCAGCCTAGGCAACATAGCATAAGCCAGAGGTCCTCAAACTTTTTAAACAGGGGGCCAGTTCACTGTCCCTCAGACCTTTGGAGGGCCAGACTATAAGTAACAGGCAGCGACAGCAAAAACACCCGGCAGGCCAGATAAATGTCCTCAGCGTGCCATAGTTTGAGGACGCCGGGACAGAGCAAGATCCTGTCTCCAGAAGAAAGGAGCTTGCCATAGCTGCAAACTGGAATACAAGAATTGGAGACCTGACGTGGAATAACATATAATATGGGAAAGTGCCCTATATTTGTATACTTCATTTCACTTTGTGAAGCATTTTTACATCTTATTTGATCTGATTTTTTTCACAGTGAAAACAGCTCTCCATGTGTATATATTTTATAAATATATGCCCAGTAGAAAAATAAAACCAGACCAAGTACAGTGGCTCATCCTGTAATCCTAGCACTTTGGGAGGCTGAGATAGGAGGATCCTTTGAGCTCAGGAGTTCAAGGCCAGCTTGAGCAAAAGCAAGACCCCATCTCTACCCGGACTGTATGCCTGTATATGCCTATAGTTCCAGCTACTTGTGAGGCTGAGGCAGGAGGATCCTTGGAGCTCAGGAGTTTGAGCTACGATGACACCACAGCACTCTAACCCCAGGCTGTACGATAAAATTCTGTCTCAAAAAAAAAAAAAAAAGAAAAAGAAAAACATAAAGTACACTCAGAGATAAATAATTGCAACATTTTAACAACCATATTTTCACACAGATATTCTATGTAAATACTATCATATGTTCAATTAAAATAAAACTCTGATATCTTCCTATTCTTTATTTTTTTACAAAGCTTTTTCCTCCCTTGCTTAACAGTTCAGTCAACATTGCCAGTCTGGTGTGCACCTTCCCCTGAAAGTCATCACGTAAAACTCACCTGACTCCTAAAAGAATTAGGGTTGGTTTGATGGTTAGTCTTATCAATCTTCTCAGTAGCCCTGGGGCGACATAGTGTTAGGAGCCCCTGAGCGGTTGAGTGATGGTGTGACATCCTGTGGGTAAGTGCCCAAGGGCCTTAGCTGGGAGAGCTAGTCTTTGAAAGTCCCCCTTGGCTTTTCTGAGATGAGATTGGTCGGTCACAGAGGCAACCCTTCAGCCTGAGATGCCCCAATATATTTCTCTTGCTCCAAGTTAGACAAACTCCGTTTCCTCAAGTCATGGATTACTTCTTCAGAGGGGCCACCTCTGTCCAGAAGGTCGATTCCAGCCTGCCCCAGCTAAGACTCTACTGGACCCACGGTGGTCATGGAGCCAAGTCTACATGGTCATGGAGCCAAGTCTACATTCACTTTACAGATAGTATTCAGAGTGAGATGTGGTATGACAGCAAGAGCAAAGAAAAGTCAGAGCCCTCAATGTCAGTTCTCAGGGGCTAAGTGAGATCACGTGTGTAAAAATGCTGCACACTTCTTGAATTTTTGGTAGAGTTGCATATATTTACATGAACGAAATCCTCCGTATTTGTTGAGCTTTCCCCTGCCTAGTCTCATGTACCAACCCTCCAGGCTGCTTTGCCATCCACACCCCTCACAGCAAAGGTGACATGGTACACTACAACCCTTTAGTTACTGCATTTTTAAGAGAGATTATAATACTTGTGTTTTGCAGGTGTTATGAGAATTAAATGCATTCAGCAATGTTTGTTCCAATTACTGAAGGGTCCAGGGGATAGAAATGATTTGTTGGCTACTGACTGCCCTGTCCCTGCACTCTTCCAGAAACAATTTCTTCCTTACACTTTGTCCACTGCAGTCCAGGACACACACATGCTTGCTTCAAAGGCACATCACCAAAATATTAGGAGAGTTGAATTCCATAAAGCTGAACTATATTGCAAACCCAAAACCAGTTTGCAAGCCCAGTGCCTTGCACACAGTAGACAGACACATATTTATGGCTGAAGTAAGTGTTTCATTTCCATCAAATGGCAGAAATGAAAAAGGTAGGATTCCAGAACACCAATTAAAAGATCAAAGTGTAACAGATAGTTCTGTTCCTTTCCTGTTATGAGTCACTGCAACAGAAAAATCCCATTAAAAACAATCCGAGTTGGACTGCAGGCCATAGCATTACTCCTTGTGCCTTCATTGTTCACAGTGAGAGTGTGGTTTATCTGCTTCTCAGAGAGATACCTTCTAACATTGGGGGCATTCTAGTCCCAGGTCTTCTGGAAATCAGATCTGCTGTCCTATTATGTCCATGGACCAGCTAAATGTTCCAGATATGATACTTTCTTGTTGTCCAGACAACATCTTCCCATCACCTTTCAAAACTGGAAGGAGCACAGAATCCAGTCTTAGGACAGTCCTAGCTTTTGGCTTCAAGAGCCTGGTCAGGACCCAAAGCCCCACCAAAATGCTTGACTATATTGACCTTGTTTTCGATGTTCCTATTTATTTTTAAATTTCACTAATACATGCAATATGGTGAAAATGATATACCGAAAAGTATCCAATGGAAAGTGAAAGTCACCCTTGTCCTGAAAACACCAGTCCTTCTCCCCAAAAGTACCTTATGTATCTTTGAACTAAACAATTATAACACACAGACCTTATTAGAAAATTACATAAATGCAGTCATCCTACATTCATTCCACATATTGACTATTTTTTTTCATGCAACTATGTATCTTGAAACCTTTTCCTTATCAGCATGTGCAAATTTCTTTAATGACTGCCTCATCCTCTTTTGCAGAATAAGCTAATATTTTTTTTTTCCGAGACAGAGTCTTACTCTGTTGCCCAGGCTAGAGCACTCACAGCAACCTCAAACTCCTGGGTTCAAACTATCCTCCTGCCTCAGCCTCCCCTGTAGGTGGGACTGCAGGCACCTGGCGCAACGCCCGGCTAAATTTTTCATTTTTAGTAGAGATGAGATGAGATGAGATCTTGCTTTTGCTCATGCTGGTCATAATCTCCTGAGCTCAAGCAGTCCACCCACCTCGGCCTCCCAGAGTGCTAGGATCACAGGCATGAGCCACCGCACCCAGCCAATGAGCTACCTTCCAATCAGTCCTTAACCTGTGCTTCCTGTCTTCCCTGTCATAAACTTTGCTACGGTGAAGAACGTTTCACATGTATCTTGGCATTCTTCTACAGGTATATCTCAAGATAAATTTCTATAAAATGCAATTGTGAAATCCAAGAGGATGTGTATTTTTATCTAGTTAACTATGTTTATATATTGGTCTGTGTGTCTAAAATTTTAATCTCTACACCCAAAATGCTACCTAAAAATATAGTGCAGTGTACTTTTTCTGGAAACACGCAAGAGTATTTATGGTCACCCTTCCCCCCAGGTCCTGCCCAACAACGCTGGGCTTGTTGTAGTTATATCGTGTATTGAATGCCCTCCCTTCCTGGGCATCTGAAGGGCGTTGGAAGACTGTGCTTACCCAGTATGTGGGTTATGGGTAACTCCCTCTCTCTTCTGGATGAACTGGAGAACAATGCTCGCTGGGACACTAGTGAAGTGTTGGCAGAACCACTGCTGGGTCAGGCCAGGCTGTCTCAGGGCAGCCTGGGGCTCCCTCCTGGGCAGTGAAGGTAGACATTCAGGAGAGAATAATCCCTGCCTGTGCGCTCTGACTCACCTTTGCTCTGCCAAGTCTCCACCCTGGTAAACACACACCAGTTAGTGAGGCTCCACCTCCTAAAATCAGCCAGAGGATCAGCCAGCCCAGCCTCCCAGTGAGCTAATTCTTCCTTTTCAGAGGGACTCTGGTGTTTAGGTGCCCCCGCCTGAATGTGAGCCCCAGATGAGGTCTTTGTGTGGCTATGGGGACACCCCACTTTCTAGAACTTGCATGGGAATCAACTGCTCTCTAATGAACTCAGTCATCCTTAGAAATTAAATGTGGGTCCAAGAAACTCTGGATCCAATCCCTATCTTCTTCCTCATAATTTGCTGTAAGTGTCGGGGCTCAGAGCAACCTTTCAGCATTGTCCTTACTATGTTCGTGTCCCGGCTGGCACACCTGCAACCTTACTCCTCAAGGGTGTCTGGAAGGTGAAATGCCTCGCTGGGGATCTTCCTATTTCAAATGCTACCCTTTTAAATGAGGGAAGCAAAAAAGAGTTGTTCAAAAAAGAAGCCCGCAGAACAGAAAGCAGCTGAGCCTCCTTGAGGTGATAGCCTGCGAAGTGAGGGGTGCCTGTCCCCCTACCCCAGGGACCTTCCCTGCTCTTCACCATGCAGCTATGACAGCCAAACCTGCCCCCACCTCTCAGTCAGGATAGGAGGAAGAAATGAGAGGGAAGCAGGGGCAAGGGTATCTGCTCCAGAACCTTAAATACGGATTCTCAGAATTCTTGAAAAACTTTCAGCCTCTGTTTCCAAGGAGTCAGGGTCATGAATGGTAACAATTTCCCACTGTGTTGCCTGCTTACTCCTCGTATTCAGTGGCTGTGCGCCCAGGAAGCCCTCTGGACAAGTCAACCTGCTAGTACTCTCTTGTCCCCTATACAACCACAGAAAATGGTTTCTGTTTCACTGTGGGGAAAGTGTCCCCAGACTGGGATGAGGGCTTGCACATCCCATGTGGCTTCCAGCTTCCCTGACAGCACTGTCACCCTGTTACAACGTCCCTGCTCAGCCCTAGCCCGGCTTGTGTTACCTGCCTTTGGAGGAGTCTGACCTTGTCCTTGACAATCTGAATTGCTTCCTCCCTCCGTCTCCTGGATGGGAGGGGAAGGGCACTGTAAGGAGCAATCAGTAAAGACCCAGGCTTTCCTTAGAAGACCTTGGCTTATTCACCAGTAAAGTAGAGATAATAATGCCTACTTTGGGAGTGGTTGTGAGAGCTGAGTGAGTTCTCGGAGGTAACTAGACTAGCCTGGAGCAGGAGTGGTGATAGGAGGCAGAGGGAGAGAGAGAAATTTAAATAATTCCAGTGTCTTTGATGCTGAGAGGAAGTGGTCATTAGCAAAGACTGCATGTCTTTTTAGTGATGAATTTGATTTTAGAGACAGTCTGTCTCTCTTGCTGTCTTAAACCTAACAGGTAGGAATATCCACTAAGTCACTTGTGAGACTGTGAGGAAACTCTAGTTGGATGCCTCCAAAGACAGTGTCTTTGGTTCCCATCTTGTCTTTGCTACTTACTGAGTTGGGAGGTCTGACCTTGCACTTTCTACTAGGCATGGGAATGCTAACCCCACCCTCTTTCACGGGGTCATTTGTATTCTTTTTTTTTTTTTTTTGGTGACAGAGTCTCACTTTGTCACCCTTGGTAGAGTGCCAGGGCATCATAACTCACAGCAACCTCAAACTCTTGGACTCAAGCAGTTGTCTTGCCTTAGCCTCCCAAAGAGCTAGGACTACAGGTGCCCACCACAATGCCTAGCTATTTTTAGAGATGAGGTCTTGCTCTGGCTCAGACTGGTTTCAAACCTGTGAGCTCAGGCAATCCACCCACCTCTGCCACCCAGAGTGCTAGGATTACTAGTGTGAGCTACCTCGCCTGCCCCATTTGCATTCTTTTTTTTTTTTTTTGAGACAGAGCCTCAAGCTGTCCCCCTGAGTAGAGTGCCATGGCTTCACTGCTCACAGCAGCCTCCAACTCCTGGGCTCAAGCGAGTCTCCTGCCTCCGCCTCCCAAGTAGCTGGGACCACAGGCACCCGCCACAGTGCCCGGCTAGACACTTCTGAGATTAAATCTTAACTTAGCGCAAGCAACTCTGTGGGGAAAAAAAAATGTCAAAATGATTCGTTATCTAAAATGCAAATTTGATCATGACCCTCCTCTGTCTGTAGGCTATTTCATAAAATGAATTACATTATTACTGTTAGGGAGAGTAGAGGAGAAAGTTATAGCATTGAGAAAAGGAATGGAACAGAGCTGCTCACTGGCTCAGGGACTGATTTCGGGGTGTTTCTGATATCTTTATAAGACAAAATCACAAACTGCAACCATAATAATTGGTTCTGAGTTTGAGCCAGTGGATTTGAGGTAAGTTTCTACTATATTAAAAAAAAAAAAAAGTGAGTAGAGCAATGCCTGTGGCTCAAAGGAATAGGGCGATGACCCCATATGCCAGAGATGGTGGGTTCAAACCCAGACCTGGCCAAAAACTGCAAAAAAAAAAAAAAGTGAGCACAAAAGAAAGCAAAAAATAACAAAACAAACCTGCTAAAATCCTGAATGCTTAATGTAACTTAATCCTAAAGAGCCTGCCTGTTGACAGATGTTCATTTCCAGTTTGAACACAGTATCATAAAGGCAGTGTTTCATCTTCGTCATGAAAAGCATGTGAAAGCAACAAAGAAAATAGTATATAAAAACACAACCTCATTTTGCTAAAATCCCAGGCTCCAAAGTAGCCCCAAAGGCTGTTAAATCCCACAGAGACACATTAGGGATAGACAGGTGCCATGGAGGGAAAAGCAGTGAGAAAATAGCACCAAAACAGACAGAAGCAGTGAAAGGACTTCGCAGTTGCTGCTATCAAACATACACATTACACTTCTCAAAGGAAAATCTCAACACTGAATTCTAAAAAACCATACTTAGCGTTTCTAATAGCAGGAAGTGTTGATAACAGCACCCCTCAACTAAATTAGTCATTTTAGTTTTCTATTACGATGAAACAAACCAGCCTGCTGATTTAGTGGCTTAAATCAACAATAATTTATTATTTCTCATGATTATGTGGTGTGAACTGGCATGTCTTCTGTTTAGTGTCAGCTGTTCTGCTGAGATGGCTGTTAGCTGGTACTGCCAGGACCTTGGTTCCCTTGGGCTTCTTTCCTTTCTTTCCTTCTTTTTTTTTTAAGAGATGGGATCTCACTATGTTACCCAGACTGGTCTTGAGCTTAAACTCCCAGACCTAAAGCAATCTTCCTGCCTCAGCCTCTCAATGCACTGAAATTACAGGCATGAGCCACCCTGCCTGGATCCCTTGACATAGTCGTGTATTCCACATAGAATGATGGCCTCGGAATGGCAATACCCAAAATTAGATTCTGGATTCTAAGAACCCAAAGGTGGAAGCTGCCAGGCTTTTTTAAAGATTAAACCGGGAATTTTCAGATTGTTCCTTCTTATGCATTCCACTGGTTAAAACAAAGTCAACTCATATTCAAATCTATTACACAAAGCTGAACAAGGAATATCACCAGCAAACCATATTTTCAGGATAAAGTTGCAATGGATAAAAGGAGAATCTCTGCATAAAAAAGAAGTCATCAGGGATAGTCAGATCCAAACCACCATGACACATCACAACAGACCAGGTAGAGTATCTATTATGAAAAGACAAGAGATAATGAGTGTTGGTGAGGTTGTGGATAAAATAAAGCATTGTACACTGTTGGTGTGAGTACAAATTGCAGTGGCCATTGTGGGAAACAACAATATAGATAACTAAAAATGTGACTATTATATATAAGCTAGCAATTCATCCTCTTGTTATATACCTAAAGCAAAGGAAATCACCAACTGGTAGGGTATCTGTGCCCCATGTTCATCACAACATTGTGCACAATGTCAAAGGTTGGAAACAACCAAGTGTAAGTCAACAGGTAAATGAATAAAGAGATATGTGTGTGAATACATGCACATCTTCTTGATAGATATCAGAATTTCTTGATACATATGTATACGTAACTCACAACATTATATATATATGTATATATATATATCCCACAAGAGTGATATTTCACATTAAAAAGGAGATTCTGTCATTTATGACAACATCAAAGAGACTAGAATTTCCCCTTCTAAGTGAAAGAAGTAAAACACAGAAATACAAATATTGCCTGGTCTCACATATGTGTGAAACCTGAAACTCAAAACAAACAGAGAAGAAAAACTTTAATATATAAAAAACAGTGAGAAGAAATATGGTTACCAAGGTGTGGATCCAATATTGTGGGTTGGGAGTGGATTTGGGAGGGAGTGGGGAGATAGAGGTCAGAGAGCATAGACGTTGAGTTATGTAGGTTAAATTAGTCTAGAGATCAAATGTATAGTTTGAGATGATATAATAACATCATATTACATAATCACATAATATAATAATATCATATTACATACTGGAAATTTGGAAATTTGCTAAAAGTACATTTTAGTTACTTTGACCATCAAAACAAAAAAGTAATTGTTCAATGATAGACAGGTTCATTTGCTTGACTATAGTAATCATTTCATTATGTATATGCATATCAAACATCATGCTGTATACCTTAAAGTATATAATCAATAATAATAAAAAAGTATATTATATGTATCCATTGCCTGGAAAAGAATAAAGACCCTAGAAATACACACAAAATCATCTACCATGAGAAAGATGTCAACTATTTTGAAGTAGAATCTTGTGGTACCCTTTCACTATCAATAAACCAAGCCAAATACATACTATTGCAAATGGCCAAAGAAATCTACCTCCTTCAATGGTGAGTAATAAGTGTCTATACAAAGACACTACCTCAAGAAAGAAAGCAAAGAAAAGGACTCAGAGCCCTCAGTATTTCCAAGAAACAAAGAGAAGGTTGAGATTTTTATTAGAACAAGAAAGATTTCAAAGTAGGGCTGTGTACATTGGATACTTTTTCTTCCATTCTTGAGATACTTTGCTAAGAAGAACATTTTCCAATTCCATCCATATGAGCATGAAGGAGGTAAAGTCTCCATCCTTCTTTAGGGCTGCGTAGTACTCCATGGTGTACATATACCACAGTTATGCTATAAGAAATTTTTAAAAAAAGAAAGGTTACATATTGTTTAGAAAGAAACTTCACCGGCACAAGAGAACCTTGTTGGGAGCTGACAAGCTCTGATGGGTGGTAGTCAAAACTAGTTTTGAGCCACACAAGCCATTATAGCAGCTAATAGGCTGGTCTTAGGTTTGCAGGAGGCCATTTCAGACTGAGACTGCAGAAAATTCAATTCTTGGAGCTGGTGACATGTGTACCCCAACTGCTTTTTCAATCTAGCTTCTCAATTCTGATTTAGTTAGGTATGACAAATATGACTCAATTATATATATATAAAATCAACTTTCCCAATGCCAAACATATTGTCTTGCATATCCCTGATGTATACGTATCATAACTCAGAGTAATATACAGTTTTCATGCTTATAATATAAATATAAACTAAAAATGAATAAAACCATAATCTAACAATGGGATAGAAGTATAAGTCTAGGAAACAAGAAAGAAGTGATATAGGTACACAGAGGAAAAGTGCATAAGAAAAAAATGCTAGAGCTAATTTCTTTCCCAAAGCTCTATTTTTGGAAAAGTATTAAAACAGTTAAGTCAATAGTTAATCTAATTAGGAAAAGAAAAATTTAGAGAAGAGGTCATATATTTAGTAACTAAAAATTTTTTGAGAAAAATTATTCAAAGATATAAAAAAATGAAAGAATGGTAACTTTCTTGCTAAGTTTTACACACATGAACAAAAAGCTTTCATAATAATACAGGAAACTTAAAGAAATTCTAGGAAAATGCTGTTATCAAAACTGACTCCAGAAGATTTAGCCAACATAATTGAGCAAATTTCCCAAATTTCTAAATATATTAGAAAAAGATGTGAGAATCAACCCTTTCCTTCCTATCCCCTAAGGCAATAAGTACAGGTGTTTTCACAGGAGATTGCTACCAAAAATTTAAAGTCAAGATAAATTCAATGATGTTAAGTTGCTACAAGTCAAATAAAAAGGAAAATAAAAATCTTTCAAATCCTTATTAAGCAAAATAATCATTAGCAACACCTTTAAAGTTTCAACTAAAAAAAAAACACTATAGCCTCCTGTTGTCATTATAAATATTTATATAGACATTCGTAGGAAAATATTCACAAATAAAACATGTATATTAACAGTACAACAGGCTCAGTGCCTGTGGCTCAATCGGCTAAGGCGCCAGCCACATACACCTAAGGTGGCGGGTTCGAATCCCCAGCCCGGGCCCACCAAACAACAATGATGGCTGCAACCAAAAAATGGCCAGGCGTTGTGGCGGGTGCCTGTGGTCCCAGCTACT